>DVXP01004124.1:0-10646 GCA_018235645.1 Junonia grisea
ATGGGCGAAGCTCCCATAAATCTATGGTTTGTCAACAATCTTTAACTCTGTCCTGTACACTCAGCTTAGATACTATTATACTTAGAAAGAAAACTTCATAAAAATCCTAAACTAAAGGAGATGTAACATTTATGACAGATTACTTGTCATATGATTATATGCGCCTTGTATCTGAACCTGTTTCTTCTGACAGGTATTACATTCCACATCACGGTGTATTAAAGGAGATTAGCAGCACGACGAAGCTTCGTGCCGTCTTCGATGCATCTGTACCAAGCAGCTCAGGAGTATCTCTCAACCAAGTTTTGATGCCCGGTCCTAAGCTTCAACAGAACAGGTGATATTATCTTACACTTCAGAACTCACGCGGTTGTCTTCATTGTGACAAATGTATCGTCAGGTTCGCCTTTCTGATGTCGACTGTAAATACCAGACTATTCTCTGGCGTGAATCTTCTGACCAGCCTTTTCAAAAATACGAATTGACCATAGTTACTTATGGCGTTTCTAGTGCCGCTTATCTGGCTATGCTGGTTATCCACGAGTTAGCTCCTCAATGAATATTCGTGTCCTGAGACCTCGCGACTGCTTAAAGAAGACACTTTCGTAGATGACATCAAAAGCGGTAGTCATAGTATTTCCTCAGCGAGGACATAGCAGGCACAAATTGTTGAAGTTCTAGCACAAGGTGGTATCCAGCTCCTCGGCTGTGTGGGCGACCAACTGTCATGAGGTTCTTGAAGGCTATCCAACTGATCTTCTTGAGAAGCCATTTCGAGAGTGGAATGGAACTCTATGTCAGATTCTTTCATTTATC
The DNA here is from genome assembly GCA_018235645.1 of Junonia grisea. Lineage (NCBI taxonomy): Eukaryota > Metazoa > Arthropoda > Insecta > Lepidoptera > Nymphalidae > Junonia > Junonia grisea. Next base: position 817 of record DVXP01004124.1, read on the forward strand.
AAGTTGCTGATTTACCACGCTGTACTACAAAGCGACAAATTCTTTCCAACATTGCGCGCATCTAGGATCACCTTGTGGCTTTCTGACACCTGTCACTTTTTAAACTAAAATTAAAATTAGGTAAACTTGCTATCAAATATAAAGATCAGAGGAATAGAATTCAAGCAGCCAAAAACCTGTCAATGAATAAAACATTTTTAAGAGCCATTGAAAAACCACCAGAAGAAATTCAAATTTTTACTAAATTGCAACTAAAAAGTGTAGTGAAACCGAGAGGAAGACGTTTCTCAGATCAAGAGAAAATAATGGCACGGACTATACTAAAGCAAAGCCCAAAGGCATACAAATTGTTGCAAAAAATGTTTGTCCTGCCATCAATACGTTGCTTGCAAAAGTTACTAAGCACATTTAATGTACAACCTGGATTAAACCAGCACATATTAAATGATTTGAAAATTATTGCAAGAAATTTGCCACCCGAAAAAAAGTATGTCAATATTTTATTTGATGAGGTTTCATTGGCCCCAGGCATAATATATAATGAATTTATGGACAAAATAATTGGTTTTGAAGATTTTGGATACTACAGAAATAGGACTCTGGCTGACCATGCACTTGTGTTCATGATAAAAGGTATTAAAAGTAAATGCAAACAGCCCATTTGTTTCACCTTTTGTAAGGCCTCAACAAAGAGTTCAGATTTGAAGAAATTATTAATAGAAATTATAAAACAAATTAATAGAACAGGCCTGAAGGTAGTGTCAACAATCTGTGACCAAGCGGCAACCAATGTAAAAGTGGTGCGAGAATTGCAAAATGACACAAAAGCGGAATACTTGAGAAGAGGAATTGAATATAATTCAAAAGCATTTGAAATAGAAAACTCAAAAATATTTCCACTATTTGACACACCCCACCTTCTTAAAGGAGTAAGAAATAATTTATTGAAAAAAAAAGCTAAATATATACAAAATGGTGATACTAAATGGGCTAACTGGGAACATTTAAAAATGTTATTAGAAGTAGACGATGGAGACGATGAAATAAGATTGGTTAATAAATTAACAGAAAAGCATGTTATTGATTTTAAAATACCAAAAATGAAAGTTAAATATGCAGCACAAGTGTTCAGCCAGAGGGTGTCTAGTGCTTTGCGGTTTTTATCAAGTTGGTATATTTATAATTTAACATACTTATAAGATTATATTTTTAACATAATTAGCAAGAGTAATTGAAAAATATTAATATTTTGTTTCAGAACACAAAATTCTACCAGAAGAATGCAAAGGAACAGCAGATTTTCTATTACTTTTTGATAAACTTTTTGACTCATTTAATGGTCATTCTTACGACGGTTCGACTAAAACATATAAGCAATGTTTAAAAAATAACTCACCCCATTTCCAACTATGGTATGATTTGTTACCGATTTTAGAATCCATTGAATTTGAATCAGTAGTTAGAAAAAATGATTCTGTGTTGATTAAATACGAATCGATTCCATCAGTAAAAAATTGGATACACAATATCAAAACCTTTATCGAAATGTGGCAATATTTAAATGTTAATTATGGTGTAAATAATTTATTAACTAGAAATTTCAATCAGGATCCATTAGAGAATTTCTTTAGTAGTATTAGAAGTAATGGTGTTCGTAATATTAATCCTAATTGTAATCAGTTTATAAATGCGTATAAGACTTTATTAATCAATAATTTTAATTCTGTTCATTCTGTAAGAGCTAATTGTGAGAATGATTGTAATAAATCATATCAGTCAATGGGAAATATGCTGAATAATAAATGTGATGATTCAGAGAATATTGATTTTGCATGTGAAATTGATGCTTTATTAACCACAATGAACAATAATAAAGGTAATGATTTTTTGATTTATAATGAATCAAAAAAATATGTAACTGGATATGTAATAAAAAAAATGAAATCGAAAATTTTCAAAAAATGCGATATTTGTGTAAGAGATTTATGTAGATCAGAAGCTGATTTGCACTCTTTTAATTATGAAGTTGATTACACAAAACAATCATTATTCCACCCTAGCGATAATTTGAATAATTTGATGAATGATATTTATCACACTATTATAACATGCGTACGTGATTGTCCAGAAACATTTTTATTAAATAAAAAAATCAAATATATGCTTAATTGTGCATGCGATTATAATTTAATTACTTGTGATCAACATAAGGAGGAGCTGATTGAATGTATTAATAATTTATCAATCAAATTGATTATACATAGTTGGTGTACCGGGGTGAACAGAATTTTAAATGGAAAGATATCCCGATTCGATAAGAATGACCATATAAAACGGCAGGCGTATGAATATTATAAAAAAAGTCGCAAATAAAAAACATTACATACATTAAAACCGTGTTTTAATTTTTGGTACATACTCTCAAACATAATCATTATATTTAAATATTATAAAAGTACTAGATTGATTGAAATTAATATTCTAATTGACAAAAGATCAATGTTTGATTAGAATATTAATTTCAATCAATCTAGTACTTGTTTAAAAAGTAATTAAAGTCTCAGCTGGACGTCATCTATCGGATTTTTTCGGTATTAAACTACATTTACGCTCTCTGGCGGCCAGGGTCAAAAACTCCTGATTCACATTTCCATTCATAGAGTGGCGCTATCTATCTCAGTATGTATATATCATCTATGCATGTGCCTACGTAATTTTTATGTATTTTACTACATAAAAATTACATACTAAAGTAATTGGCAATGTATGCCCCGGCATACAACACATTTACGATTTGCATTCTTGAGTAGTTGGCGGTGTATGTTGTGGCATACATAAGTTTTCAGGAAAATTAGGCTTTTCAGATTTTTTTTAAATTTTTCTAAAGTCGTTTATGTGTATTAATAACATTTCTAATGACAAAATTCAGGTTTTATAGCATTTTATGCTTTTACATATTAAGGGTTAAACGCAAATTTAAATGCTATCAAATATCGTAAAGAAGAACAATTAAAAATCAATGACAGTTATTCAACTACTGAACACTCTGGAAAACAGCGGAATTAGTACCGATAATTTTATGGCGGAGATTCTGGGCCTGTGTGTAGATCTAACGAACAGCTTTATTGGAAAAATAGATAAAAAAATTTTAAAACAAGATTTCTTTTCTTTCCGGTGTATGATTTTACAAAAAGAAAGGAAAAGATTCTCAAGTTCTTATTTAGCTTCATCTGTAGAATTTCTCTTTAAGCTGAATATCATGTGTTGACGACGCGAAACTGTTTGACGAATACTAAGTTCTAAAAGAATATTGTAGAAGTTCAGATTCTTTCCTTTTCTCTTCCTGAAGATCTTTTTCCTGAAAGCTTAACTATACAGTGGTGCAATTTTCTCAAATGTATCTGATGGACATACAAATTGGCACATCACTATCTTGCATTATCTGTGGCGTTTGCCGCCCTATCCAGGCAACAGCCAAATTCAAAAAGTGGAGCATAACTTTTAAAGTCCATTTACGAACATCAAATCCACCCATAAAGGAATTATAAGAAGTTTCAATCTTTGGGACGTTAACTTCGGTATAGCATTTTTGTCGTAACTTTTAATGATTTCGACTGACGTACGATACTTGTGCAGTTCGATGCAGTAAGCACTGCTTTACTGTCTTTCCATTTTACCGAGACAATATCATTCGATACTCTTTGGTCAATGTCTCCCCTTCGCATCTTTTTGTTATTTATGAAACTCAACTATTGACGTTTTGGAATATGATGGCCACTATTGTGACAGTTCCATGATAGCAAAGTCTTTTCAATTCATCCTACAGGGGAATAGTAGTAAAATATCTGTTAAAAAGACACAACTTCCATGAATGAGACGCAAAACTACAGCAGGTCCAAGTCCAAGGGAATAAGGGTTTCGGCCATGATATATTTCAAAATCTATCATTAACCCTTCACTGGTTATGACAACAAAATTTTTAAGTCCTAGCGGACGCGACTTATTTTTGATAGAGATGACATTTACCAGTGAAGGGTATCAGTAAGGGTATTTGCTCGTCTATCGAAAATCGTCCTGGCGTTTTTAAAATTTTTTGACACCCTTCTCTAACACAGTCTATCACTGGTGTGCTATATTACTAGTATGTTTAAGAAATGATGGCAATGTATTTTCTAATGTAACAGCCAGTTTTTTAAGGGTAGTAGATGTATTTTTTATAGTTTTACGCATTGTTTTAGTTTTTCCGCCCTTCTCATATTTTGTAGTTTCGAACATCCATTGCTGATAAATAACTCGTTTATCTGGCTCTAGAAGAAAATATTCGAGGGCCTTATCCTTACAGGTAAAACATTCTCTAAATAAGCATATTATACATATCACATGTTATAGCTGCTAGCATCCTCGGTATATTGTTATGGAGCAGTGTCTTCTTTTCGTGTAATTTAGCAACAATTTGCTCTGTATTTGCGTGGATGATTTGTAGGTGACAGAAGTCAAAAACTTTTTGTTCAAGTTGCTCAATATGTCAGTAAGCAAACGCTTTTGCTTTAATACTTTTCCTAACCTCACAAAATCTCTTTTTCCGCGAGCACGGGCCGACTGTTCGCCGAACACTAGGCCCGTGCTCGCCAAATCCGTGAAAAAGACCGCCAGACGCGGTCGAAACTATAGTCGGACAAACCGAACTTTTTACGTGAGTAATCATCCCGTATTGTAATAAAACATATTTAATTCTCTCCTTTTCTCGAAGCGTTCCTAAAGACTGAGGGTCACTTTTCATTTTTTCCCTTCTTTTTCTGTCGTATTCCTTCTTCTTTAGTTTAGCTTCTTCTTCTGTGACTTTCTTTTTTCTTGCCATCTGTTTCTTTTGTCGCCCTAAAACATACAACCGTTAATTTACAGTTTTTTTTTTAAATTATATAAGGAGTTCGACGTTATACTCACGTCTTTCAAATGGGTGGTTCTATAAGGCCTCTGCCTCGAATCTCGCGGGCAGCGGGGCGGCGGCGGCGCGGGAGCGGCAGGATTTTACGCGTATAATCAAATGGACCGGCCCTCGAATACAGCGGTGCAGGAGCGGCGCGGGGGCGGGCAATGAGCGGTGCACTCCAGTCAAGCGGTGACCGCCCGACCGACCGCGTTGCGCGTCTGCATTGTATGTATAGTGTTGTATATTTTTTTCTTCTTCGTCTCAGTCTTCGGACGTGCAAGAGCTAATTATTTCGGCAATCTTTGAGAGGACACCCATATGGAACAGCAAAGATGTGAACCATAAAAATAGAAGAATAATTAACCAATTATGGGAAGAAATAAAAAACGAACTGAATATTGAATGTAAATATAAAAATGATTTATTATGTCAAATACAATATTTATTATGTTTTACAAATTAATTAGTAACTAATGCGATTATTTACAAAATATTCTTTAAATTTTTCACGTACATATTGTGCTTGATAAGACGTCCGGGCGTTTGTTTGTAATCGTGTTTGTATTCTTTGTTGATTCGTATTGACAGTAACATAGGCAATATCATTATTACCGTCCTTATCTCGGATAATGTTATGCAACAAACAGGAAGTTTTGATGAGTAATCTTGCGTGACTTCTGTTTGTCTCTATGGGTGATCTGAAAATATACCACTTGGATCTTAAAATTCCGAATGCACACTTTCGAGCCCGCTATAATCGCTTATTAAATGACTCATTTTGTGCATTAAGTACGCTTTGAGGATAAGGTCGCATCAAATAGGTTTTGAGTGGATATCCTTCATCTCCAATAAAAACCATTGGTAGAATGATATCTGATCTGGGTAGATATTGTGGACGGGGTATATTGAAGTTATTATTTTGAAGTCAATGGTTCAAATTAGAGTAATGGAATGTCCCTGCATCGCTTTGTTTTCCTCTTCCTCCAACTTCTATACAAATGAATCTTTTGTCAGCATCTGCGACCGCTTGTAAGTGCATCGAAAAGAAATGTTTATAATTATAATGCGATAATCCAGCAAACTTAGGATTTTTAATCGAAAATGTTTGCTATAGCTCCGATGCAATTAGGAAATTGCCATTTTTCATAGTATTTTTCCGTTATTTTTTTCAATAATTCTTCTGTCGGTTTCGGCATATGTAAATATACCAAAATTTTCCATATAGCTCTACAAGTGCTATAAACTATGTTGGCCACCGTTGTTTTTCCCATTCTGAATGACAATGACAGTCTTTTGAAAGGCTGCCCACTCGCCAAAAACCTGAAAATTAAAGCATAGGTATAATAAAGTTATGTATGTAATAAATAGTCTGTTCATTCTTTTGTTACAGTGTCCGATTTAAAGAAAAAATGGAAAATATAAAAGATCACAATAGAAAGAAATTAAAAAAATCCTACTCCTAGATCAGTAGATGCCAGAAATGTTAATCAACCCTCGAATTGGCAATGTTTTTCTCAATTGAGGTTTTTGCGTGATGAAGTTGTACCAAATATTACTGAGGGTAATTTAAGCAGTACTGAAGTAAGTAATCAGATAAGTAACGATTCTTTTGAGATAGAAGACATCTCTGAAGAAAGCTCTCGAGAAAATACAACCGGTCATGATGAAGAATCTTCTATTTATCCACAACAAACTTCTACATCCTCACAAGAAAGGTTCCTGTTTCTTCTCTAGAAGCTGCTACATCATCGCAAGAAACTTCTACGCCTTCAAGATTAGCGTCTACTTCACAACGATCAAGAAAAAAGAAAATAGCGAATGACATAAAAACTGAATTTTTAGAATTGAAAAGGAAAAGGATAAGACTGCTGGAAAATGATTTATCAAATTAAAATAGAAACGAGGCTTCTAGACATAAGAATAAGTCAGAAGACTACTACTTTTTTATGAGTTTGCTTACACAAATGGAAACATTCACACCAGTACAAAAGTTTAGAGTAAGACAAAAAATTAATCAAGCTCTTCTAGATGAGTTAAGTGTAAATGAAAGCATGTACCCTTCTAATGAATCATATACGAGTCAACCAACTCATATAGAAGATAACCCTAAAAATATAATTGTATACAAAGACACGCCAATTGGTATGCAACCCTTAGCAACGAACTTGATAACCCCTTGGACAACAAAGGATGAAAGACGCTTCTTAGAAAATAAGACTCCAACAAAGAATCGTTATACATCGCTGGAACTGCCTATTGTGTCCACATCAACAATGGATCACTGAAGACGTCGAACTCTATAAAAACCTGTGTAAACTGTAGAACAGTAGTCATTACTACATTGTCCTTAGTTAAGTTAAGACTTGTATTGATTATAAATAAATATATTTTTAAGTTATCAGTAGCTTCAGTTATTTTGACTTATGTATGGGTATAGTACTCAAGACTAGGTATATCAATCTTATAATGAAAATACTGTCAATGAGTAAAAAACCTGTGATTTTAAAAATAAATGACAAACTGTTATGTTACTTATTCCATACGAAACGTTTTTATATAATAAATGTTTTCGCCAAAGATAGATAATTAAGGCTGATTAGTGTGTAGTAGGTATTTAATTAAAATGATTGTATCTGGGAACTTAAGACCGATGCCAAACTATTTACTAAATTAGTGCAACACAATTTCCTTTTTGAAACTATCAATAAATACAATTACAAATTACAATTTCGTTGTTTTACTTACCCAAGCGTCAAGTATAATTTTTCTGCTGGAGATATACCTCTAAATCGTTTCGGATTAATTCCAGACTCTAAATCAACCTTGATAGTTCCAAGAATATAGTCAAAACTTTCTACACTCATTCTGGTGTAGGCGTAGAATTTGTCGGGATTTTGTTTTTGTTCTTAATAATTTCAATAAAACTCGCCATTTATTTTCCTTGCCCTACAGTAGGGATCCCCTTCTTCCTTTGCCCACAATAAATCGAGCGTTAGGTATAAATTTGAATTAAAAAGATGTCGCCGTTTTTCAGACATTTCGTTCGCGAATAAAAACAAATATCTCGACAACACAGCCACGAACACAACATTACACCGCTATAGTGTCGCGCGATCTGCCCGCTTGTTTGGAGAACGCAGGATTTTGTTAATATTTTAGTCGTTTCAGGCGTTGGAGTTTTATTTGACTTTAGAAGATAGTTGCTGTTGATATTTTTACTATCAAAATAACTTTAATGCAATATTTTATTAATTATTTTGCCTTTTAGTGGCATTCTTATTACTATTTGAAATTGTTTTAAATTATTAAATTGTTGGTAATTTGCTTCATTTAGGGAGCATTTTCGGTGCATCTGGTATCACAAAAGTGATTTGCATAAGTTAAATCAGGTCATCGATCTTTTCTATTTTCGGCATCGCACGCGCCGGTCTAAAAATAGAATTTGTGTTATCAAACAATGGTGAGTCTTGTTCTTCAAACACGTGCTCCCTTACTTTTTGAGTTTTCTTATTGGAGTGTTTTCTTTTCAGAACAAATCGAAATAGGAATTGCATAGTTGCAATTAAAATGCAATTTGCATAATTATATACATGTAACCGGCACATCGCCATGTGTCTGTAACTTCGTCAAATATTGTAAGTCGTTTGTATTTCATTATAATTGTTAGAAAATTATTTGCAAGAACAAAATCCTACAGTGGTCATAATGTCGTTTTTCAGTATTTTCCGGATTCTTAACTCCTCCGAAGTTGTCTTTGTCACCACGTGTTCGGCAAGGCATCAAACCTTCTGGAGGTATTTAATCTGTTCATAACTATTATTTAATCGTTTAATTAGGCATTAAATTCGTGTCCTAATTGGAATTATTTCCCATTGCAGGAGTTAATTTATATAGAGAAGTTAATTTATATGAAGTTAATTTATACACCTAAAGTATTTTTTTACATGGAAGAGTTAATTTATATATGGAGTTATATGGAAGTGTCTTCGATATAAAATTCACATCCATGAGGAAGGAGTGAATATACTAAAACCTTCGCTGGCATAGTTCATCCCGTTTGGTTCAACGCTGCTCATTCTCGACCTGTCTTCGCTGGCTACGAGCAATTCCGGACCAGAGGCCTCATTTGATAGCGCAGCCTGGTGGATGATTAATTAAGGAGCGGTAACAATTTAAAACTAAATGGTACTGTAACCCTTCTTCTAAATTGATTTATATCATAATTATCTCTTCGGACTGACAACCGAATTTTGTTGTGTATGTCTATTGTCAGTGGCGCCTAACGTAAATTTCTTTTTTTTTATTTAAAATTTTTATTGTAAAGTAATTGCACATGGTGTACAACCTGGTGACCCACTACCGACACTCAATGAGTTTAGCTGGCCCTCTTCTTTTTATATAATAATTAGTTAAATTTATAAATAAAAATAGCGTTAATTAATTTTTTATTTTAAATTATTAATAATTTTGTTAAGTTTAAATAAACCTTTTGTTAATATATTTCCTTACAGATTTGGGTTTTATGTTTTATTTTACCCACAAACATTTTTTTTATATTTTTATAATTTTTTTATATAACATTACTTAATTTCAATTAATTTTATTGTGGTAACTCGGGCACAAAAAGAGACCAGTCACAACAAATCAAGATGAAAAGATTCCAAAAAATATTCCAGAAACTTAAAAATAAGGGGCAATAAATAATGATATTTTGAAATCAGGTCAATATTAGGGATAAAACGATACGAGTAAATACAAGTACATACTCGATATTTTTATTTGATACCAAGTACTTTTGGAATCGATCTTTTCAATTAAGTATTGAGTAGGTATCGGTTAAAAGTACTCATATCAGTATGTCAATGTTACTATTTTATTATGGAATAAAAATTGCTTATCA
>DVXP01004125.1:0-10645 GCA_018235645.1 Junonia grisea
TAAAAACAGCCCTTTTATAGTTCCCATACAAACGTTCTAAATTGAGGCAATACGAAGTCTGCCGGGTCAGCTAGTATTTAATAAAATTAACTCTGTGATCCTTATTCTATTCTTTCGTCTCCATACTGAATGTAGGTATGTTACGTAACTACCTTCTGTTTTAAACCTTGAACAACAATAATTGCAGGGTGCTTAGAGTTGATTGAGATCTTGGGAGTAGCCAGAATTTGCTTTAGGAAGTCCTAGGGGTTGGGTTAAATTGGTGAACGTAAAAGATCAGTTTCTTGAAAGTGCTAAATAATAATATATACCTATAAGTAATATGTTAAAATATGAATTATTTCTATCAACGAAAGCAATAAAAAAAAGGTTATTTAATGCAGCATCCAGGGGTAGACAAGCGCTTCTTGGCTACACCGATGATGAAAATCTAATTATCAAGTATATCCACAAAAAATATAATTACCAATAAATAACAGCACAGCAAATCGCTTGCAAAAGTACTATATTGCTGTAGATAACTATTCAAAACGGCAATTTTTTAAAGTTAAATGAAACATTATTTTACCCATTCCTTATACCTAATTATTATCATCCAACCCTTGTTGCCGATTAATTATAGTTCTATAAGCGAACCTACAAGCACGGTAAATAAGACGTAATTTATTAAAGAGTCGTTTTTTGTAACAGTCTACTTGTTCATTAAAATCTATTGATCTTGTTAAGAAACTCACTGGAGGCCTAGAGAAATCCCACACACAAACTTTCTTTCTAAAATAGGTATTCTCAGTGTATTGCTTTCACCCGCTTGCGGAATAACGTACAAATATTAAATTAAATAATTACCGTTTAAAATACTCGTTAACTTACTCTACGAGACCAAACATACAATGTTATCTTTATGTTTTTAAATAAGATATTTAACGCGAATTGGAATTTAACTACGAGTGTCTATTTACATTGTTATTTTTTGGAGCGTTATTTTTTAGAGAAATAAAAGTTATTTTAAATATCAGTTAATACTTTGAATTATTGATGACCGCCGTGGCGCAGCGGTCAACACGCCTGCCTGCGACGTGGAGGCTCTGGGTTCGATCCCCGGCCAGGTCATGATGGAAAACGGTCTTTTCCTGATTGTCCTGGGTCTTGGATGTTTATCTATATATGTATCTATTATAAATATAGTATCGTTGAGTTAATATCCCATAATACAAGTCTCGAACTTACTTTGGGGCTAGCTCAATCGGTGTGATTGGTCCGTAGGGGAAAGCAGGTAGGATTCGTACACGGGTAGCATTCGTGCAGTAGCTATATCTCCAACACCCAATATATCACAGCGCTCCCATTTGTGTGGTAGACTCTCACGTCTAAGCATAGCTTAACCGTGTAGTGGGGCAGCAGTACGGCCGTTGGTGTTCTTGGAGAAGGTCGAAACGCGTTTTTGCTCCGCGTAAGTAATTTTTAATACAATCTTTGAATACTTCTATTTTGTATAAGTTTTGAGCATATTGTAATAGTTATTTGTTATTATTTAAGTATTGATCCTTTGAATAATGAGGCAAGTATTCATTTTAGGATAAGCGTAACGGATTATCATATTTATTGTATTTTATTTGTTTGTTTCGGATGGGGTACCTTCGTACAATCATGAGTGGGGTAGATTCGTACTGTACGAATGCACCACATCACCAAAGTAAAGTATTTTTTTACTTACAAAAATAAAATAAATTGCATTATCTAATTGTTGGATTAATAGCACCGGAAATTATTCGATCTTATCCACAAATCGATAGAAATGTGCTCAAAAGAACATGGAAGAGAAAACAGCCTGGAAAATCTAGGATATACACAGACACGCCCGGAAAAAAATAGATAAGATGAAATGGAAAAAGCAAAAGAGACTAAAAAGCAAGAGCAAGAAAGAAAACAAAGGCCTAAGGAAATGAAACGTGTTTTAAATTTTCTGTCAGATTCAAATATAGCTACTAATCTGAAGAGACTGATAGTGAAGATGAGACTGACATGAGTATTAGAGAAAGTTCTTGTTCTCCTATCGAAAAAATGCCAGAAGGGTTTGATATACAACGAAATTCCAGTTCTGACAGAACATAAAAGAAGAAAGCTTTGTTCCAGTAAAGTTTGAAAAGAAGGAGAGTGTTGTTTAGTTCCTCTATGGATATATAAAGAGAAAAAAAATATAAGTGTTATTATTTTTTATTACTTTTACTGCAAATTTGATTTTTTTGCACTTTGATTTCAAATAAATGTTAAGATTTTGAATAAATATCGTTATTATTCATTGGGTACGGAAGCTTCCCACTGCGTGCGAATCTATGTACGAAGGCACCCCACGTGTGGGGTGCTTTCGTACGATTTCCATTTTTTACAAACACCTTTGTAACTTAACCATGTTACTATATATGAACATTGAAGTACAGTTTTATTTAAGCCAGATAAATAGGCAATTCATTAGCATTAAAACTATTTCCAAATAGCTATTACTGTTTCTTTGAGAAGGTTCTCAGTAAAAAGTGTACGAATCCTACCTGCTTTCCCCTACCTGTGTAAGAGCGGCGATGGTAATTTGCTACCATTGACAAAGACAATGCCCAATCCACGCTGGAGGCGTATACCGTTTTGGTCTGGGAAACCGGTTAAAATCTTTCAGCACCAGCCATGTTGGCATTGCTACGTCGTGAATTAGCGTGAGAGGCCGTAGTCTCCTTCTATGAGACCGTTTTGAAAAAGGAGACTACAGGACGGGCTCGGAAAAAAACCAATTTCGCTCGGCCAAGACGACTCATGGTGCCCTTTTTCGTGCCCTGCTGGGTATTGGGCAATAAAACGAAAAGAAAGGTTAAGGGCGTTTATACTCGTATAATAATATAATCATAAATATAAGGTCTGACCTACCAATCTCCTAATTAAAGATTGAATCCATAATCACGCTTGACATTGTGAGATTTCCACCTATCGTCACCACCTGGGCATGACACTGAGGTCCCCAGCTGGCATACTCTTCAGTGGTATGACGTGCCTTATCCATATGTGCGAGTATTTCGAGAATTCAGTTCAATTAATAATTTCTGCTTAGGATTCAGGGGCCCCCTAAGCTCGGGGGCCCCGGGGCACTGCCCCGCTTTGCCCCTAGGTAGCTACGCCACTGCTTATTTGTTAAAGACTACAAAAATGAGAATAAAGATAACTATGACAATTTTAGACCTCATTTATAAAAAAATTCCCAAAACAAAAAAAAAAAGTAAATCCAAATTACTTTAAATAACTATAAATAGTTTTCGACTAAATATGGTACTCTATACAACTTTATTTTTATTTTTTTTTATAGATATTACGAGTACATTTATATATTTATAGGTACATAATGTTAAATTATTAAATTGACAAAGTAGGTAAGTAGATAGTTTTTAAGAAAAAAAAAATCTTATAACATCACAAATTCGCGTTCCAATTAAGCATTAGCACACTTAAGCATTGTGCGGCACTGAGTCGCATTATGCTCTGTAATTGGAAAACACACTATATATACGGGCGTAGCTACAGTGTGGACCAGTTGTCCAGCTCTGGATAGATACTAATTTAAGTAAAGCAAATTTTTAAAATATTTTATATTTTTCCTAATTTTAATTTGATTACACACCACATGCTGGCCCTGCCAAAAAGCCGGAAAGAAATCAAATTACTTGCACAATATTATTGCACAATAAAATATTAAGTAGATAGCATTATTAAATCACTGCTTGTGTATTCTACAAACGTAACTGAAAAATTTTGTACAATAACATATCTACATTGTAGCAAAATAGATATCTACTGCGAAAAACAATGAAATAATGTTTAATTAGATATCTACCTATCCAATTTTAATTAGATAATCCTAGTAGTCTGTGACCACGTCTGTGACTTTGTCAACTGAAAGACCACTGACTGACAGTAGCGCTCTAGCGCTTAGTTGTCGTTGTCAAAAGTAATCGGTTTATTTTTATTTATTTATCGAATTGGCACGACTAAGAGACTAAATTAATAAACAAACAATTTATTTATTTATTTTGTGTTATTTAATTAGTAGGTATTAAGTAAATTAGCATTAATAAATCAAATATAAAACATTAACTAATAACCTCACAAACAAAAATTCTTTAGGGAATTTATTTATTTTAAATTGCCATTTAGGCACATTAATTATTGCCTTAAAAATCCTACAAAAAAAAACAAAATCGTAAAACAGTAATAAAATAAGCAACTATTACTATTAGATATTTTATAGAAAAATTATACGAATGTAAAAAGCAGCAATGGATACTTTTGAACAAACACCTGAGGCTTTACAAAGAAAACTTTATTTTTTGCTAGAACAACTACAAGATATGGCCCGAGAATTGCCACCGTAAGTTTATTGTATTTCTTACCGTTATTCGTTAATTTTTAAAGAATTTACAAAGTATTGCTAAAACTTGGATTTTTTTTCAGAAAGTATCAAATGCGAGTACCAATTGAGCTGCTTTCAGGATTAGCAAATTGCCTTCTAAATGACACAGTATTTGAAATAGTGAAGGGATTAATGGAAATCCAACATGTAACAGAAAAACATTTATTTCAACAAAGACTACAAATAATCAATAAACATACATGTAATTTAGCTTTTCATATAATCTTCTTTGTATTTGTGTAACTGAATTATTTTGTCTTCTTTTTCTCTAGAACCATATCTGTGTAGGCCCTTTAGGCTGTATAGGCTTGTATACCTGTATATGTATAGTAAAATATTATCTTAATAACAAAATTCCTGTTATCTGTTAGGCATTTTACAATAATTTCTGTTATCAATCCCCTCGTTATTATATTTATTTATTCTTATTATAATTTCCCTGGAATATGAGGAATATAGAATCAAATACATGAGTCCGGAGAACCAGTGGGATTACTATAATCTATTATTTACCATAACTCCTCTTTGGATTTCAGTGGAAATTCAAGAAATGATCAATACAACTCCAAATCCAGCACAACAAGAAACCAAAAGGAATGTTCTACTGAGAAGACACAAAGAGGAATTAAAACAAACAGATATGAAATTAGTTATTCAATTAGATCAAAAAGTAGGTATTTTTAATTCAATATTCATAGTCATTATTAAATAATGTTTTATTTATAACTTTACTCAACAATTGTATGTGTTAAAGGTAAAAGAGACCTACAATACACACAAGTTTTTAAGCTTGTTTAGAATTATTAAACACATGACCTTTGACCAAGCTTTAATTAAGTTTATAATACCTATTATGAAAATAATAATTACTTTATTATTGTGATCCATAAAGAAATATTAATGGAAAGTTTTTATAATAGTAGATATGAGGCCATCCATTAATCACGTGAGGTTCAAAAGAGAGGGAGGGGTATCGGAAACATCACAAGGGGGAGGGGGGTCTCATTAGACATCATGTGTAATAACTTTATTTATTCTTTGTGAAAAAGCTCTATTTCTGAACCGAAATTTTGAACGGCGCGAAAATGTAGTAATACTACAAATCGTTCCAAATTTCGGTTCCTTCCAAAATAATACACATGATCCAAAGGGGGAGAGGGAGTAGTCTCAAACCTCACGTGATTAATGGACGGCCCCTATGTCAATATATATAAGCCTATACTTTACTTATTTACTTACTTGAAATAAAACATTTATTCTTAATTTTTATACAAATATTCTTCACAGGTGAGTGACCAACAAGATACGTTAGAAAAAGCTGGAGTCCCGGGATTTTTTGTAACAAATAAACCTATAGAAATTAAAGTCCAAATGTACCTTTTAGATTTTATATTAAGATTAAGTAAAATGGAAATACCATAATTTCTAAGAAAATAAATGAAAGTCAAATTGAATATAGATATGTATTTAATATTTATTTTGATACCTAGTTTACACATTGACACTGTTCATTCATCAATTTAACATTTTCTCTCCAGTTAGGCAGCTTATCATTTGCCATAACCAAGTGCCTAGTACTAGTCTACTTTACTGCTGCATTAATGTTACTTTACCAAAATCGTCAAGCGTGAAACTAGACAGCGGTCTGACAGTGCGAACTCTTCGAGTGCGAAATATTGCCGCGTAAAGTAAACGTCTTCAAAACCAATTGACATTGCGAAATTAAGTGTCGAGACTAATAAATTTATTAATATAAATTAATAAAAACGCAGTAATTGCGTTTCGTAAGTGAAATCAACACTATCGCCCTTAACATGTACCGATGCTTTAGGTATTATGCGTTTTCTTATCTACATTGTCACACGTATTGTTTGCCTTATCATAAAGGGATCCCTTGTAAAACCTGTACACGCAAATTATGATGGTAGGTACGGTTAACGACAATTAATCGCACTTATTACGTATATATCTATCAAATTCCGGTTCGAAAGTATATACCTATACCCAGAATTAAGAGATGTTCTTGACGCAAGGGCATCTTATCGATATCCGTTTCAGTGATTTTAAAGATAGACATTATAAATTGTGATTTGAATTATATGATAACTAGCTTATTATGTTCGGTTATGTTCATCTAGTAGTCGTTTGCCACTCTGTATAATCAAAGCTTAATAAAAGGCTCTTTTCTCAGCACTCAATAACAAATCCATTTAGTAATTTCGTAAAACTTGTACTTGTGCTGGTGGTTTTAAAATATTCCATTTTGACAGACAAACAAATTTGAAGTAATAACTTTTTAACAAAAAATAAACCGACTTCAAAAGTAAATTAAAAAGATAAAAACAATATTTTTTTCTATAACATTTTGAAGTCGGTGCCAAGTAGACAAATATAATTCGGCGCCAAGTAGGTTTCATGGTTTCTGATTCCGTCATCAATCTTGATTTTCTGAAGAGGGGGCCACATGGAAAGCTTACCCTTTCAAACAAAAAATAAGAATTGTCAAAATCGGTTCAACCGTTTTCAAGTAATTTAGACCGAATTAAGGTACTCCTACTTTTTCATGTCGGATAAAAATAAAATCGAATAAATCAGTGCACTGCACCAATTTAACAATTGTGATTATCGTATTTACATTATATTTAAATAGTATTAACATTAAAAGTTATGAACCTAATGTAGCGCAAAACACTAGTATTTCAAAAGTAAATAAAACATCTGTTTGCCTGAAAAGGGTTTAATAAAAAAGTTTATACATAACAATAATAAACAAGGTACTTGCACGTAGTATCTATTAACAAACACTCAATCTACACTATCCAATACAACAATAATTTGTTAAAAATTATAAATGTGAGAGCGTTTACTTTTACATTTTAAACAAAATGTGAGTTTTATGGTATATTACAGAGAAAAAATATCATAATAAATTAAAAAAATGATAGCTAAGTACAACAAAAATTGTGAATAAGAAACTTTTAGTAGCAACGTTTTTTATATATAAAATTATGTTTTAAACAACAAAAGGTCAACAAAGAATTCTAATATTGATTAAATAAACCTAGTATCACACACAGAAAACATTGCACACAAACATATAACATCAAGTGCTTCCATGACGAGATATTGGTTACGGTTATTTGTATCAGCTTAATACTTTATATAAAACAAATGAAAATAATATGTAAGATATAAAAATGAAATGTCTACAAACTATTTTTTTTTATATTACAGGATTATTTTTCAAACCGTCACCCTTATTTTGTAACTATTTTACACAATATATAAAAATAACTTTATATTACTTGTTTTATAAAACAAAATACTTTAAAAAATACAGAAATCGTTCAAATAGTAAAATACCGGTCTGTCAAATTGTTAGCTTAGTTTTAATGTAACTAACGTAATGTATCTATATATATTTATAAAAAAATTGCGCGTTGTAATTGCATTTCATGCAAGCTGCTTTGACATATCGAAGTTATCTCGTATTTTACGTAAATAGTAGTTATGAACACGTGCGTCCATATATTTTTAATACAGTTGGAAATTCCTATAGGTAATTTTTAAATTACTAAATAAAAATATAATATATACCGAAGTATAATTAGGCGAATGTAATATCAGATTCCGGTTAGTTTTTATGATTATCAAATCAGTACCTACATTAATGATAATAAACGACAATACAATCATTAAAAGTTTATTGCACTGTGTATAGTGTACATGGTTCTGTAACAAACATTTATGCATGTTTGTGCGTATACTGAATTACTATATTAAAATGCATTTTGGTTTTTGTGATAGTCATATTTTGAAGCAATTTATCACTTCAAATATTGTTTTAAGGTCATAAAAATTTTTTGAAACATTTTATTGATTTGCTGTGAATACTGAAATAAAGTATACAAGTTTTATTTAAATAATAAAAACATAGGTTTTTATTGTTTTGATAATGTTTCTAAATACCATATTACATCCTTTTGTTAATAATTTATGTTAAACTGAATTGTCGCTAAATATATTTAATATTATTATTAAATTGGATACCTTCATTGTAAAATTGAATGTTTAATTTGGCTAATACTACATCCTTCTTTAGAAATATAATTATCTGAATAAGTAGTCAAAATATTAGAAAATTTTTAAGTTTCTATCTTCCGATATATTAATAACCCAACCATAGTTTTATCTTGTAACTATGTAGTTCAAAATACTGATTTTATAGATACCTTAAATTTTTGTTTGATAAATATGTCACTGAAAATAGGTAAATGTTTCATTTACTACTTTTTTTCTGTTCCATATGAAGAGCCTTGGCTGATCTTCGACATTCCTATAGACTTTTGAAGTAGAATGTAAACTGAAATCAGAAATGACATATTTATAGTGATTACCAAATAAATGTATGTAATAATGACGCAGAGCTTATCTTTTCATTATTATTATCTAAAAGATAATAATTTGACTGTCAAGGACTGAGTTTGCTTCCCTGTCCAAAGTATTTTAATTAGTGAATATATCCGATTTAAGCATATATAGGTATTATAGTAACGGTCCTCATATACACAATTATGTGTATACATAATAACTATTTGATAACAAAATAGTATTGTCTATATTTTGTTAAAAATTTTGTAAAAAATAATCTCAGTAAATACTTACATGCAGCAAGAATTGCACCACCAATAGAGAAATAAAGCAGTTTTCCGCTAAAAAGCAGACCGAGGAGGTAGTACAGCATTGGTGTAAGAGTCACAACGGCCCATCCCAATGTGTTTATAAGAGAATAAACACGATTGGGCCTCTCGAAAGGTTCAACTCTTTCCACACCTGATTCAAGGAAGAAATCTCCGGTGTTGATGAAAGAATCTTGCATTTTATCCTGTAAAATTAAACATAGTTTATGCTTATTTTTTTAAAACTTAAGTGATTACCTAGTAAGAGCCTAAGCCACATTTTCTTCACACAACCACGACTTTTTATTTCCATCATTTCGCAAAAATGTCACAATGTTGACCTTTGTCTCTATTAAACATGCAATATAATTTATAGACGGCCCCTAATGTGCGATAAACATGACACAAAATAGTCTACTGTGTCAACTTTTATTGTTCATTTCTCCATAATGACATCATAAATTTGTATAATTAATATACTGTAAAAACTTAATAGGTATTGTACTTCGCTTTTGTATGCGTTAATTTGTGCATAGAAAATAAGAATAAATTGCAAAATGCCACATTGCTAAATAAGTTTACGAAGAAATAAAGATTAGCATATTATCATCCACCTAACTTTATTTTTATATTTTTTCATATGATAATCCAGACTTAGTTAAATTATTACTATATTTACTGTAAAATTTTATAACTATACCTTTACAACAAAAATATCGTGTAGCCATTTAGCAGCAGCTGCTTCGTCTTTGGGAATGTTCTCAACTGGTATTCTCTCAATATACATATGGGCGTGAACCGGCTTGCCATATAACATACTTGTTAATGTTGGAGGCACCTACAAATACATATATCAGAATTAACAAAAAAATATATATTGAAAAAAAAAAACAAAAATATATATAATAATAAATTGAAGTTTCTCATTATAAAATTTGCTAACAGGGCATACGTTGCACGTTCAAAAAAGTGACAGTATTCGCACTCAAAACATGCGCATGCTTTAAAATTATTCTTGAAACTAATAGACTATAGCGATTTCTGTCGTTACAGTAATTTTGGGTTAGTTCACCATTAGTCCGATCGCTAATTTTGCTAGTAGAAAATCGGGAGGAAAAATGGTACAAAGCGACTGATCTGCTAGATTCGTTCCTACTGAAAACCCTTGTCTCTTTATCATAATAAAACTGACCTTGCTATCTTTCTCAAACGCAAGTTGTATGTTATAAATGGCGGGTATTTTTCCTCTAAAGTATTCTAAGCTGGTCGTGAAGCCCCGAGTGCGAGGCGTCAAGTGGTGTTTGAGGAGAGGGAGATTCTTTTCTTTGGCGAATTTAATTGATGCCTCGTGTTTCTTCTGCGTGAAGCGGGTGCCTTCAGGTGTCAACAATAGCTGAAATAAATATTCATTAATTCATTTCTAGGCTTGGTCATTATTTATAAAAAAAAAATGGCATGTATTTAAACGGGAAGTTTTATATTTACTTTTGGTCAGTAAAAAAAATACGAAACGCAAGTT
>DVXP01004126.1:0-10645 GCA_018235645.1 Junonia grisea
TCACCTCAGTCTACCCGTGACCACGAACGCTGTAAAGTGCTCGAAACGTCGGGATGATAAAAATAATTAATATACGCCATTTAAATCCGTTTAAAGTAGTTTATTTCAATTCAAATTTGACAGACCGAGTGAGCGAAATGACTAAACTCATTTGAGTGAGTCTCGATTTTTCGGCCGGAATAGCCCTACTTATCTATATATACGTTAGAATACGTGAAGCGAAGACTTCGTATACACTTACAACAATTCGGTGAACGGAGGAGTAAGTATGAAATTTGGTATTATTAAACCTTACATGGAGAACAGAGAGAGATTCATAAAGTTAATTTTTTTTCAATATTATTTGCAGTAAATGTGTGAAATTTAAAATAAATATTTCCCACACATTGGCACTGCTAATAATACCTTTGTAATAATACTATTAGTCACAATATTGTCAGATGTCAAGGTGTTAGAATAAAATAATATAAGAAAATGTGAATGGTCGATTCTAACAACCCCAGACTGGCCGGTTTTTAGTACCGCAGAATTGACTCAACATGTCTTTTGGCCTAAAAGGACTCAGTTCAGTTCGACGCCATCATGATGTGTAAAGGACGCGTTTTTTTTATCGTGGTGTGTCTAGAAAACCTAACCACATCAATGCACTGTTTAAATTTTTAAACCATTATCTTTACTTCGCATTTATTTCAAAATAAAAAAGTATTAAAGATTCGTTTGCTATATTTAATACACAAGTACGAGAATAGACATTATTATGGTCATTCAACAGATTTTAAGCCAAAATATATTACCCAAAACCTCATGACCTCGAAATATTGATAGTTTTGTAAGTTATCACAAAAATAGCAAATTCTTATATTCAAACAGCACTCACTTTTTTGCTAATTCTTTGTAGCAAAAATGTATCCAAATTGGACTGTATGTATGTATGTAGATAATTTATAAGTATGCGTACATATAAAAGCTGTTCGAATGCTTACATAAACTACTAGCTAATGCTCTTTCATAACAACTACTTTACAATACAACATAATTATACAACAGTATATCGCATATTATTTCATAGTCATTAATAGACACCGGATATATGCATTTGCATAATTCTGCCATTTTTTTGGCGGATTTGCATATTTCACCTAAAACTGGAGAAAAAACGTACCTACTTGCCTTGCAATTCTGATTGTTTGGTACTTTAACGACCTTTTCTTCTTTTAGTCGCCACTAATTTAGCCTCGGGATTTGACGTGACGAACTTCTTTTTGTCGCCACTGAAAGAGAATTAGCATTTTTTTTCAGCAAAATTTCTATGGAATTTAAATATTTTTTGCATGTTTCGCCATTGTTTATGCATATTTCGAGGTTTTTTCGGGCATATTTGCATGTATATAATGAAAATTTCATGGTGCATATAATATAAAATAAAAAAGACTACTTATTTATTTTAAGCTTTAAAGTAATTTAAACTTTAAACTAGTATGAATAGTCTTCAATGATTCTGAAATATAAAAATGAAAAAGCTATTAACAAAAACAACTAATATTATTCTCTAACTAAATTTTGTAACTTACAATTTTTCTTTTTATAAAAATGAATATTCATTTATTCATTGAGGTTACCCACCTGACACACAGTAATAAAATATAAAAAAAAAAGCATAATAAAAGTAATTTAAAAAATTAAACTGACTTCAAAAAATACAAGGAAATTAACTGAAACATATGAAATAAAATTTTTTGATGTCAGTGTGTATAAATATTTAAGGTTAACAAACAGACCTCAGAAGGTTTTATGTAATATTTTTTGTCAATTTCCTTTTTTAAGTCGGTTTTATTCTTCAAATTACATTTATTTCGTGTTTTTTTTAGTTTCCAACATAAATACCGTGTCAATAACAATTTCTCATGATGAAACTTGCATCATACCCTAAGTTGAAGCAAATGTGAGCCACTATAAAAAGAAACATCAAAATGGGAGCAGTAATTTAGGAGATACGATTGAAAAAACATACATATCGACGGTTGAAAGGCTATTTGGTCTAAGCGCCATTTATTTCACATACATATTTTTATACATACCTATTTGGATAAAACACAATTAGCTGATTCCAAATATGTATAAAAATATACATACTTATTGTTTTATAATATTTATACGTATTACTGTATTGTATGTGTATTTTTTAGCAAATAATGCATTAACAGGAAAGATAGTCACAAAATTGGCCAAGTGCGTGTCGAGCCACGCGCATGAAGGGTTCCGTAGTTTCCATCATAATATACGATCACGTATTTATCTAATCTTTAAAACTAACTTACTTTGTAACAACTAACATGTTTACTTCAATAGTTTTCAATGAAATTTAGGCAAAATCTTTTTTTCACTTTGACCGACTATAACTCGTTAACTATAAAAGTTTATACTATTATATTAAAAGACTTTTATAGTTAACGAGTTATAGTTGTTGACTTTTATAGCTAACGAGTAGTCGGTGATAATTTTTCTTTCAAATTCATTATATATACTACTGCCATGAACTTTTTCACATTTTTAGAAGCAACAGTTTAGTGGGTAGAGGGAGGATGACACTTGACTTCAAGAAAAATTTACATTTTAAAGCTCAATATTTCGGAAACCGCTTCTTCTTCGGAAAAATGGACCTGTATTGTTTTTAAACGACCTATCCAATGATACCCCGCACTATGAGATAAATTAGAAAAAATATTTTTAGCCTCGGTTTACATATAGGAGAGACACCTTAAAAAAAATTTTTAGAGATTTTATTGTACGACTTTCTCGGTGTGATTTAAATGTATACTTATGCCGAATTACAGCTTTCTAGTATTAAGCACCTCGGAGCAAAGCCGCGGACAGACAGACGGACATGGCGAAACTATAAGGGTTCCGTTTTGACTACAGAACCCTAAAAATGTATCGTCGTACAGTTTTTGTGCATCATTTTTACAATACGATATATTGTAACCACTTGCGGCAAATACTCGTACGATTTCAAAATAAATTTCTGAGAGAATAGGTCAAAATCCGCAAATCCATTAATTTCCAAAACATCCGGACAACACTCCAAGTACCTCACTAATGTTTTGAGCAAATGACAATGGCAATATAAGCCACGCTTTTACAATTTACACGTATTTATCCTTACTACACGACTATACTACATATTAAGTTGCGATAAATGTGAAAGCAAATTAAAATAATGTAAACCATCGGAATGTGACTAAATCAAATAATTGGGACGAATAAGCGCGGACAAGCATACAAACTTACTAGGCATACATTTTTAAAACTAGTATAAACTATATAGTATAAACCTACATACAGTACAGGATAATCTCCTTTTTTTTAAGTTGATTAATAATAATCCAGGATACCGACCGGCCCGCTTAATGACATCGCGAATCGACGCCATGTTGTTCTGGTGAGTCACCATTTGATGACGTCGTTAGTGTTGGCCAGTATACTGGCATATTTCGGAATACATTTAGGCGACTTATTCGCGCAGTGTGTGACACAGTACCTGGTTAGTACGATTATATAGGGGTCCGTTGAGGCGAGAGCGACTGAACTGTTATGCCTACATAATTTTAATCGAATTCGGTGAGAGTAAATCGATCGTAAAATTGCCAGTACCGATCTAGAACCAATTTTTATAATTTTTAGATGACCTCCAAAAGAAGGATCGGGACATTTTCCGATAATTGCAGATTAAATATTTGATTGGCCAGCACAGTCGCCGAATTGAAACTCAATACAAAATCTTTGGGTCTTTTTTAAAATAAAGTATTGATAACAGCGACATTTAGCGAGCATTTGCGATCTCATTAAGGCGGCTTTACCTGGAATAAAATAGGCAAATTCGAAATTTACTAGAAGGGATGCATCGACGTTTATATACTGTTATCAAAGCAAAAAATATAAGATGTTGAAAAAAAAAATTCTTAAATATAGTAGGTGGTTCCAATATAAAATTTTGAAAACTGCGTTCTTTTTTTTGTCATGTACCACCTACTTATTATTGTCAGAATTGCTCAGTTTTTATATTTAATCTTAGCCTATAGGTATAGGTATGTGCTAATTCCTAAACATGTATGCCACATTTCAAGAGAATATGTATATTTATGTGTTTGATTGTTTGTTCCTTTTTTGGCCCCTAAAACCAATATAATTTTTATACAAATCGCGATACAGTTTACAGTAGTTTTTAAGATATGGAATAAGACGTGTAGGCTAGATTATTAACACAAACTATAAATTAGATATCTGTCATCATCAGTCATGGCATCATACATTTCATATCCTTGAGCATTTTTTAGTGACACGGTACTTTTACAGTAGGGGAGACCGTGAAGGGTCGACCTTCACCCATCTGAAAACCAGGTGATACCTATTTTTAGATTTAAAATATATTTTGCCTAGGTTATTTCGAAGTTTTTACGCCTTTACTTAATATACGCCTATCGATAATAAATAAATATTAACGGCTATTTTTTTCTAACTATTGTTAACTGTTTTTGCTATTTTCCGCATGTACCGCGGAAAAATAAGAGATGACAAGGAAGAAATTTGTAAGGAAGTTGTCAAAATCTACAATTTCAGTATGCGTTTTGACCGAATAACTAGATAACCATTATGGTCTATGATCCGGCATTAAAAAAATATTCCCTCATCTGTTAATTATATGAATACAAATACTTATATATGAATACTAAGTATTGAGTTCCATACAACCATATCGTGTTTAACGCTTTCATTTGACCTTCATATTCTTCGTCTCGTCATCTGCCATGCCGCGGCTACGAATCTGGCGATACTTGTACTTACTTACTCGCTACGATACGCGCCTATGATATTGTTACCCTTTTTTATTTTACATTTAATTTTATTAATGGTCAGTTCTGACATTTAGCATACAACTTAAATCATTATGCCCAATTACTATTGTGGAATGCATTCATACAATTTTGGACAAAAAAAGTGAAAGTGCCGGCCAACAATAATAAATTGCATATTATTATTGTAATCGGTGTTTACGATCATTTTTTGAAAATCTCTATCCTTTTCCCTATATTGCAAATGCTATTGCAATATTGCAACTGCTATGCTGATCGGAACAGTGTTGACGTCGTAACAAAAAATTATTGTAAAACACTACTTAGGTACAATAATAACGAACTATATATTTTTGTCCGCCGATACTTTTTACCTTTGGTTCAATTTCATTTATCTCCTTTATGTAAAATGTTATAAAGGGAAGAAATCACATAGACAATAATATTCAAGAATGTTCTTTTTTCGTGAACATTCTTATATTTATGTGTTCATGGTTCATTTTACTCAGTCACTGTATTATACATAATATTCCAAGCACATCTTTACATATTATGTATGTAAGAATTACTTGCAACCGGCGCGGACCGGAGGTGGTACACCTGCCGGCCGGCAGGTGTCGACGGCAGCGCACGTGCCGTGTCGTGCAACCGGCCCTTGTCCGATTGCACTGGGCTTTTATATCTATCGGTATTACGCGATGAAATTAAAAGTCGATAAGCCTTAGGAAGCAGTAAAGTAACTTAGGACCTGGAAAATATGTTAACCGCTATATATCACATTTATTATTAAACTTTAAGTTTTAACAAATTGAAGAGGGCTTATTGGCTTGTTGGTTTAGTTTAATACCTTTTATTTCCAACTTATTACCCAAGAACAATAAAACAATTTTCTCTGTTGATTGTACTAGGTTCTACTTTCCTGTCCCTACTTTATCATAGTTACTCGACTACGGCCATTTTGCGGGACTAAGCAGTTTAGGTTGAATAGTACCACAGAGTAGATAGGTGACAATCTTTTTTGGTAGGGTTGTCACATTAGGTGAAGACAAATGAAACAAAACATTTATTAAATAGTTTTATTATTCAGTATTATAATAGATATTAATACTTTACAAATTACTTACGCTAATAGTTTTCGTTTATTAATTTTTATTTTTTAATAATTTATTTTTTCTTTGAATAGTGCGGTATATTCTGAATCGAAAATATTTTTCAAGTATTATTCATATACATAGTATAATAAACAATTACTATTAACAATAAAATACCACGTTATTAATTAAAATATTCAAACTTGCAAGTATGCAACTAACAAAGCAAACAAAGTGCGTCGCGCTAACCCTGAGTTTTAAATTATTTAGTGCGATGGCCAAGTCAATTTTTTTTTTGTATAAAACAATAAAGATTTTCTAATATTGATATGCGTCAGCCAGCGTTGCCAGACGTCCCAATTTTCGCGGGACGTTCCGATTTTTTTAGGTTAAAATTAAATGTCCCGCGCGGGACACGCTTTGTCCCGCTTTTCAGGAACGACTGAAGTGAAGAAAAATTTTTCAGAAACCTATAAAAACTGGTCAAGTGCGTGTTAGACTTGCACACCGTGGGTTCCATACAAATACATATTTAGTACAAGTGAATTATATATAGTATATTTTTTATCTATCTTATATTTACTTCAGTTTTTTCTTTTAATGTAGGGAACCCTAAAACATACCAAAAATGCGTTTTTATACTATGTCCCGCGATCGACGAAAGAATCCCGCTTTTTTTACCCAAAAAGTTTCAAAATCCCGATTTGGCTAGAAAAAAATCTGGCAACGCTGACTATGTGGACTATACTTTTAAATAACAGTCTTTATAACGACGTTACAAACACGTAGGTCTTTATTTTTTATCTATGTAACTGTATTTCGATATAGGAGCGGAAACCTTAAGAGCTCTTTCACACTTGCGGTTTACCGCGAACGTGCGACAGCGGGGATCATCGGGCACTTGTAAAATTCAATTGAATTAAACTTATTTACAATGTTTCTGTATCGCTTTTAAGTATAATAAAGCGAATGTAAGTACATAAACCAAATATTCTATATTGTAACATAGAATATTTGGTATAATATAACTTTTTAGTCGTGTGCTATTTCGACTAAATATCGAGACTCACTCAAGCGAATTTTTTACACTTTACTCACAGGATTGTACATGTAGTGCCACGCGATATGATGCGGCACCGAGCCGTAGTAAAGGTATTTGACGTATGCATTGGATATTCTGTAGCAAGTTTTTAACAATTCAAATTTATTTAATTTTCATTGAGAAAAGTTCAAGAAGTCGAAAGTTATAAAGTTTGAAGTAATGGTAAAATTCAAATACCTTTTCTGAAAAATTACTCGTTTTGAGTATTTTCGTTTTTCTTCCAAAGCTGCGATATAATGCATGCACTTAAAATTAAAATTATACCATCTGGGTCCACGACTCAAATATATAATAAAAAATTTCTATTGCAAAAAAAAAAAATGTAACTTTGAAAAACTATAGTCCTGACTACGCGATCAATCTGAAAGATCATTTGAAATAAATTCTTCCCTTTTCCTTTTATCCTTTAAAATAATTTTCTTTCTTTTTCCTTTGATCCTTTGAAATATAATACTTTCTTAAATCTGTTTATATAGCTGCCGTGAGACGAGGTAAAAAAATCACGTATCACATTGGGAACTACTGTTACAAAATCACTGGAAAAAAATTAACAAACATATTATATTAAACTAAAATACTGAAGTTAAAGTACATGATATCATATTTTTACAAAAAGAGGGTTGTGTGTACGTTTTTACGTGAGAATGTATGTTTTTTTGTTCCGTCGTAACTTCTAAACTACTTATCATAATTGGATAAACGAGGTGTCGCTTTAAGCCTCTTTTTTGTCGGCTATGTAACGTTGCGTCAAATTACATATTTGCATCATTGCATGCACATTACTCTAATTAATGAATACCTAATACATTCTAGGGAAAAGTGGCAGACGACCGTGGCTATTATATTTCTGGTTTTATACGTTTGCGTAGTCTGGTAGGTTCCTATGTAAAAAAATTGGTAAACCTCGTATAAGTGAACCAGTGTTCCTACGAGGTTAAAGGTCTTTAACCACATTCAAAGGGAAGTAGTGCTTGTTATATAAGTGTTAAAGATATCGTTCCGGGTGGGGCAGCGGGATGACTTTTAAATTAATATAACCTTTAGGAGATACTTCGTGGTATGTATCGTTTTATAGAATGCTGTTTCGAAGGTCTACGAGTGGGCAAGGAATTTCTTTCTTGAGATTATTTAAATTTTGTGCCGATAAATATTACACTTGGTTTAATATTTAAATGTGTATTATGAGCGTTATTTGTTATTAAATTAAATAATTATATTTATTCCTTAATTATTACATGCATTCATTTAACGTTCAATGAAATCTAAATGTGTTTTATAAACAGACGGCTTTTATCTAAAAAATAAGTATGTTTTATATTTTTTTTATCTGAAATATTAGTTACAGTTTTAAGTAATGTATGCATTAGTTTTACTTTATATTACTTTCGTTAAAGCCTCTTTTTAGTGTACGGATGACTACTGCAGTGTATAACAAAAATTGGCTCAGCTACATTTTAGTTTAGAAAAGTCGATACGTTAGACAAATGGGATACAGTAGCAATCTTATTTACATAATAGCTTTTCGCTACTCGAATTTATACTGTCCAGAGCTAAAATTTCACTGAATAACCCTGCTAAGATACTTTTTTTTTAAACCTTTACATTTTATATTTAACTAAAAATAAATTTAATAAAACCCGAGAACATTATCAGCATAAGTACCCTTATCGTATAATCAAATACAATAAAAAATGTATAAACGGCTTAAAAAGACGTCGTTGTGCCCCCGTCTAACTGGCCGGCCATAATATTAATGACATAATCATAAAAATTAAACATGGACACGATAACGTGAAATAAAATGAAAATTTACAATTCAAAATCGGTATCGGATCGTGGTATCGTGACCCTATTTAACCTCAAAAATCGGGGTCTCGTGAAAAATAAAAAGAACGAGAATTGTCACTGGCCGTAAAAGATTATTCTCAGCTATCGCAATTTCTCCTATTGTCCGGACATCCATTAATTTTTTTCTTCACACAGCAGCAACGGGTTTGCCTGCCCTCGGCGCACAAAAGGCGAATGAAAAGGTGGTATGGTTATTCATGAGACGGGTCGTCTGTGTCTACAGGCGAAGAAAGGTGAAACCGTAGTTTAAAGGTCGAGTAATTGATGGTGTCACACCATTGAGCGATATTATGACATTGTCTAGCGATTAGTTTAGCTGAATGAGCAATTTAAATGGTATTTTTAGATTAGGTCCCTTTTTTTGTTGCTAAGAAGTTCATTGAACAATCGATTAAGTTTAAAGGTTTAATGTTTCATAATATTTTGAAATTAATAACATGTTTTGGTTTATTTTACGAATTTAGAAGCATGTTAACGTAATTTTGTAACATTTGTTTAGGTATCGGTCATGTCAATTTTACTTATAATACCTTATGATAAAGAAATATATTATTTATTAAAATATTGCAGTAAATAATAAACATGCACCTATTATCAATAACCGATATAATTACTTAAAATAGAAGTCCTTCAGAAACAGAAATATGATTATACACATTTACATAGGTCGCATAAGATATAATACAAACCCACATTTTTATTTGTAATTTAAACAATTAACTATACTGTTCAATATACAAAATTATAGTATCTTTAATTATTTTATTTCAATTTTTTTCAAATATTGCTATTCAAAATATCTGTTTTTCTTCACATACCTAGTTATGTAGAGTATTCTTCTACAGCATAGGACCAATTTATAGTTAAAGTTAAATATCTTGGAAATTGCGTATCTTCAATATCGTTTAGAACTAAATCCTTATTTGGTCATAATTGATTTAGATGTTCGCTAACGAGCTCGTCCGAATTAATGCTAACTTTCGTACCCTTATTTGGTCAAAAGCGATTTATTTGGTTCTATCCAATTTTAACAGGAATATTTCTCAAGAATTTAGTTTGGTTAAGATAAATTGTATATTTATGGAATAAATATCTAAGTTTCATATTACTATTTTAAATTCAGAAGTTTCTTACGACGGACAGATGGATTGATGACTTGATGTTTGTTACTCATTTACGCAAATATTACTAAACACATTTGAAATTTGAATTGAAGAAGAAGAATAGGAAAGATTTGTAAGTACCTTTGTATGTAACGAATAAAGTCAAAAATTACTGGTCGAATCAAATATCAAATCACTTATCATTAGAATGCTTCATTTTTCTTGATCAAAGGCTATAATATACCTGCATCTTTATAACATTTGGTGTAGTCGGTGTAAAGTCAAAGCGATTTGCGATATTATGATATTTGTCCAATTATAACGGGTAGATAGTTTTTATAAAATCGAAAAGTTCTGTCGTTTTTTTATCAATGTTTTCCTCTTTTACGCTAGCAGTATATTAAGATTATTTTAATGCAATTCAGAACGTGAATAATTTATTACCTGGATTACCATTTAGGCTTTTTTATGTGCATTTTATATAGTGCCTAATAGACACTCTGTGAAGCAGTTTTTCTAAAATAAATACCTAAGTATACCTTATTTTACAAGTTAACGGCTAAGTTGTTTAGAATAGAACGAATCTATGCCATTTACTTTATTTGGGATATTTTCTAAGGGCTGAATCTTTACCTCCGTAAGCTGATAACT
>DVXP01004127.1:0-10644 GCA_018235645.1 Junonia grisea
AAAAATACCGGTCAAATTGATAACCTCCTTCTTTTTGAAGTCGGTTAAAAATTAAGTTTTGAGAGAAGTTTTCCAGGTAACATACTATAACTGCCTCTGGCTACTGGATTTAATTTTTAATCAAATAGCATATCATTCAAAATCAAACTTCATATTATAAGTGTCTAACTATCCCCAATAATTTACATTAAATCCATCCATCAATAATTATAATTATTACAATTCCAAAGCTTTAACATAAAACTTGTTGTGAATAAGATCCCAAAAAGTAAATTGCTGCTCAGTAAGTTCCTCATTTCTTATATTCTTGCTGAAGACAAGGCAATGGTATGCTATGGAAGATGGTTTCCCCATCGACAGTCTGGTTTACTACCTGCTGCCAGATTTCAGGTATTAGTAGTGATGTTACAGGGGTGGGGTTGCTATAAACGAAGTTTGTTGCTTTATAAATATTTATTTATAACTTCTGGCTAATTGATCCAATTTTAAAATAAATAGCACCCATTCAAAATTAAACTTAAAAAAAATCTTACTATCACCAAAAATTTACATTACAACTAACAATTATATTATAATTCTGAGGTCTTAATATTAAATTTGTTGTAAATACAATCCCACAATGTAAATTGTTGGCCCCATAACTCATCATATCTTATATTTTTGCTGAAGACAAGGCACAGTATGTTACGGAGGACGATTTCTCCGTCCATCGACGGAATGTGTGAGTGAATACCGGCTGTCAAATTTCAGGTTTAAGGAGCAAAGATACAGGGGTGGGGTCAGTGTCAACCATTAAGTTGTTTTTTACATATATATTAATAATTAATTGAAAGTTTTGCTTATTTGTATTTATAATTTATCTACCTCTTACTAATGGATTCAAATTTGAATCAAATAGTATATAATTCAAAATCAAACTTTACATCAAAAGTATCTATCACCAAAAATTGACATTACTGCTAACAAATATGTTATAATTCCGAAGGTTTAATATAAAACTTGTTGTAAATACGATCCCAAAATGTAAATTGTTGGCCTGATAACTCCTCATTTCTTATATTCTTGCTGAAGACTAGGCACGGTATGTTACGGAGGATGATTTCTCCGTCGATGGTGTGAGTGAATACCGGCTGCCAAATTTCAGGTAAAAGGGGTGACGTTATAGGTGTAGGATCTCTGTAAAACAAGTAAGTTAGTTAATGGAATGTTACATTATTTAAAAAATTTGCTTGCTTAGTTAAATCTTTTAATTATTAATAATTATTGTTCTGACTCTGTACAGTTAACAAAGATAATTACTTATATGTGAGCCTTTATTTGATGTGAATATTAGGAATATAACCTATAAATTTATTTAGCCTAACAACAACATAACTAGATGCTTCTTTTAAGATTTTTTATTTCCATAATAATCTATTATTTATTAAACTGCAACTTTTGATAAATACTTACCCAAGCTTAATAAAATTACTGCATAATGTTACAAGTCTCTCTATCACCATTTCATCATACTCATCTACATAGTCATTATGACTAAGAAACATGAATACGTCTCCAGGATTGGCACCGGGAACATTCTCATTTTTGTTATTATTTAACTTTCCTTTATAGAAAAATTTCATTAAGAAAACTGGATTTTCATTAATAGCATAATTAGTAGCGGATTTGACTATAGGGTACTCCAAAAAGACATCATTGATATAGTCAATATGGCTCTGAATAACGCTATCTGCTAATTCTAATTCATCAAAATAAAAGTCTTTCACTAATTGAGCAACTTTTGCTTTTGTTTCTTCATTTTCAAAAATTAAATCATCTGGAAGTAGATTTTGGAAATTATCCGGGATAGTTTTAAATCTGTCAGTGTTGCTAGCAATTACTGCCACTTCTTCAGCGTTAGTGTAAACAATCATCATGGGTACCCGTTGAAATTGTTTACTTTTGAAAATCTCTCTAGGGTCTTTATCCAGTATACTGTGGGACAAACGCAGTTCCTTTTCCACACATGGTAAAAAAATGTTGGATGAATTTACTAAATCCTTAACTAGAAGGTGATAGAACTCCTTAAAAGCATTTGGTCCCTCACTTTCCACTTCTAAGCCTTCTGCAAGACTCAGTGCGGCTGAAATTGGATCATGAGCTATTGATGTTGGACATAATACTGATCCAGATTCTAATATGACCTTTCGGAAGAGGTCTGTTGTTAAACCAGATAATAAAAGAATTTCTATCGAAACAGCACCAGAACCTGTTCCGTAAACAGTAATATCAGACGGGTTCCCACCAAATTTCGCAATATTCCTCTGAATCCAGTACAAGGCCGCTACTTGATCTTTGAGCCCAGCATTTCCTGGTATATTTTCTGTTCCGAGACATAAAAACCCAAGAACACCAAGTCGATAATTAAATGTTACAAATACGAAACTCTGTTCAAGTAATTTTGTTGGAGCTTTGAAAGAACCCCATCTGAAAACAAAACGTTATTCAAAACAAGGATCAATAGTTGAGAAGTTGAAGAGCTGGTTACCGAAGTTATAAATTAAATTGTAATCCCTTTACCCTGAGACCTAGATACCTACCTTTTCTTTCAATCATTTACTGAGAAACAATTTTCCAATATTTGTCTTTCATTTACTGTAAAATATTCTCGTATGAAATGCCGATTAATTTCAGATTAAAGTTATAGCCTACAACGCAAAAACCCTCAAGTTTTAGCTAAGTTACAAAGATATGTTCATAAAAATTATTATTTAATGGTCCGTTGTGGACGAACACAAGCTAATTAATGATGCGATCGCGATACCGCCCACATTAATGTAAATTTACACTAGCAAGCCTTTTTCAGTTAATTTTTAAACCTTTCTAACACTGTCATGAAGCTCTGTTATTTCTTCAATACTTTTGAGTTGTATTAACCTGGTAATGAAAGGAATTTTTTTTTGCCCATTTTAGTGGCAATTTACACAGCGCCATCTTTTTGAAATTGTTAGCTTGTTTATAAATCAGAAATGTCGTACCCTCTTTGAAAACCTCCATCATGAAAATGTACTATCACTGGTAGCGATGTCGCATGTTCTGGTGTGAACACGTTCACCACCAGACAGTTCTCATCTCCTGAGCCATCTGGCTGTGAACATTTCACTCGGTGTGTAGCTTCGAAGATTCCACTCCAAGGCGGAGTAGGCTTCGGAGCCTTTGAATTGAAGATTAGATTCTTGGATTAGGTTTCTTGACATGAGTATAGCTAAATAGTATTTTTATTAATTACAAACAATTCGTTAGTAATTTTTGAAATCAGTGCAGTACTTTTGAATTTATTCATAAAAACAAATCTTTCCTTTTTACAATGATAGTAAAGAAGAATAAACTATTTTATGTATTCCAACAAATATTTCGAATTCGTTTGTCCGAAAAATTAGTTAATCTTGCGTTCCAACTAAGCCTTTGATATCAATTAGAGCTCAATCCCATTTCGCGACGCGTAATCGAGTTATTGCGTTGTTATCATCGAATCTCTACCGAAAATTACCCTTCACGATAAAAAATAAATATCCTCCCAATGATTTATGGTCGATATCATAATCCTAAATCCAGCAAAATAATATAAATTCCGACCTGAAAAAAATAAACATATTTTTCTGACTTACCGAAAATTTACTAAAAGCATTCGATGTGGATAATCGAAAAGACTTTAAATCAATTAGGCGTCAAATCCTGCGTAGACATTAATCTAAACATTATTCCCCAATCCACTAACTCATGTGATACGATCTAACAGCTCCGCAAATTAGATTTGCGTGTATCAACAAATGAAGCAACTGACCTTAAACCTGTCGTAACGCGTGGGCGGACGGGCGTAGGGTATTCCGAGGAAGGCGTAGTGCGGTGGGTGGGGTGCATAGTACCCCCGCACTGTGCCCTGTGTCGTCATCACGTCCCTGTACCGCGCCAGTGGGGTTGCCGGAGTGCGACCGACAACCCCGTACGCCAACAGGTGGACTATCACCACTTTTATAAACATGCCTCCCGGTACTCAATCATCGAGTGACACTTAGATCTTGCCTACATTACAAACAATCGTAGCAAACGTGTTGATAGGAAAAGTTGTTTCTGTGTTCATTAAATAATTGTTCGAGGATTTTGGTAAGTCCTAGTTCAACTAATGTAATTTAAGCAATGATAACAATCGCGTTTGTGTATGTGAACGAAGTTATCAAAACACGTCGTTCGACAAACGAAAACATCCATGTTGTGGCTATATAAATAACGTTTTATGGATTATTATAATGTAAAAGAAAATGCATTTGAAATACTATTTAATATACCACTTATAATATAAACGTTAGTAAGTACATGGCGTGAAAAATACATATATTAAATATATTAAATACTATTAAAAAAAACCGTAGCCGTGCCATTGTTTGTGATTTTGATCAACATTTATTTTATCGTTTATCAACATTTCAAGTTAAAACTTATATCTAACATTAAGAATAGAGAGCTCAGAAATGTTATGTAAATTGAAGAATTTAATTTTAATGCCAGGTTACGCTCGACAAAGTAGTTTTGGTATATATCATTCCAAAGTTTTAGTCGCTCATGATGAAAACCCTTCTTCAATTCCACAGTGTTACCAATTGACAGCCAGACTTCCTCATTTTCGGGCACTGATGTTAATTTAGTCCATTCTATTGTCTCCACTGTTGGTTTTCTGGAATAAATGTCAACACACCATGTTTTTATTAATTTATACTATACAAGCACAATTATAAAGTCTAACAAGCTTTCCGTTTAACTTACCCAAATTTAATGAAACTGACCCATAAACTTGACATTATACTTTTCACTCTATTTTCAGTGGCATCTTCACTTGTGCCAAATATATAATTTAGTGTATCGCCTCTAAAAGAACCATTAACAGGATGATCGCTTCCATAAGAAAACTCGTAAAAATAAACTGTGGCACCTCCTTTTGTAAGTAACCTGGCGCTTCTTATTCCATGATAGAGATACTGGCTATCGCTGTAACATTGTGACAGCCTTTCCATATCGTTAGTTGTTATATTATTCCCACCAAAGTATTGTGTTCTAACTTGTCTGCCTATTCTACCTTTTTCGTCGGCATTGCTAAATATAAGGTCATTAGGCAATAGTAGTGAAAAATCTTCATTTATCTGAGACAAACTTTCTTCCGTTTGCCTTAAAGCTTTATCCATAGCCGCTTGATTGGCTGATCCGGACATTACACTTATTTCAGTTTTCTCGTGATTTAATACGTGCCACGGTGACTTGGTCAGAAAACCTGATCCATTTTCAATACAAGGTAAAAACGTCAGATTTCGAGCAGCTCTCACCAATCTTTCTAAACTGCTTTGACTAATAACGTTATAGATATTATTAATTTCAGCATTACTAATAGGTCTTTCTAATTCCCGCACAAAGCTTGTTGCAGTTTTTATCGGATGCCTGTCTAAAGCCCATGGTGAAAGTGCAAAACCACTTTCAGTTATTGCTTTAGATATTAAAGAACTTGAATTATTTGATAACAGTAAATACTCAACCAGTGCTCCAGCAAAACCTGTTCCGCTGATTATAATATTGGAATCATTACCTCCAAAAGCGTTAATGTTCTTCTTTGTCCATTGCAGTGCGAGATACAAGTCTTTTAAACCAGCATTGCCAGGTGCAGTCGCGTTTTGCAAACACAAAAATCCTAATGGTCCCAGTCTGTAATTTGGTAGAACTAGAATTATGCTATGATTAGCCAAAGAAGTTGGATTATATTTTGAAGGATCTCCGCTACCATTCTTTAATGAATTATCATGGATGTGGAAGAGCACATCGGCGTTAGTAGCATCTTCTGGTACAAAAATACTTAAAGTTAGACAGTTGGTGCTCCCAATGAATGCATCTTCTAAATCAATTTGTGGACATCGCGACGTATGCTCAGTATTTTCGAGTACTGATTGCCAAGACTGCGGTGCAACCGGTTCCTAAAAAGGACATACATAAGTTAAACAGTTTTTTAAGAAATTGTATATAAGATTTGTATTTAAATAGCGATAGTTGCCGCGGTAAATAACATGTCAAATCGTTACCTGAAACGGATTTTCTTCACTGAAATTTCCGTATGGTATGTCAAAATAATGAACTATGTGGTTTTCTAAGAATCCACGTACTCTCCCGTTCTCTGTTTCGACAATACGTTCTGTGTTCCCATTGTCCCTCGTTGATACACTGCTATCGATTAAATCAACTTCAGCGCAAGAGACGACTGTCGCAAGCCAAATGAATGACCACATTTTTTGTTCCAATTTTTCAAAGTGCTACCATATTTCTATATAGGTGTCATTGTGACGAAACCTAAAGCTTATATTAGCTGGTTTAAATAAAGAGAAGCCCACTCGAAGCTAAAACTGATACAAGATCGATCACATACGGTACATTGGTGTAGATAAATGCTTTAATTTTTCATAGTAAAGAGACATTGGTTTTTAATATCCTCTAATTTACTTTTGAACTAGTGTCTGCTTCAAACTAAAAACGGTAATAAAACGTACAAGCCCAGTTTTCTATTCCAATTAACCGTCGCACATTGGGACCCGTTCATATAAAGTAACGCTCAAAAGTCCAAACATAAAGAAAATGCATTTTAATTGCAGTATAAAGATTAATTGAGTTTAAAATATTAATATTAAATGAAAAAATGAATTATAATGTATCATCCGAAGCATCAGATTCATTAGAAAAGGCTACAAATTCTTCTATAAGCATATCAGTAACTTCAGGATCAAATGGTCTCCTTTTAATATCTTGCGAAGGTCTTAAATTAGTTATAAAAGGGTCAGAAGAAAGAAGTAAGAGATGAAATCTATCTTCTAGCTTAGTCTGTCTTGAGATTTTTCGAGAAAAGCGTTCTCTACATATTTTAAAGTCCTTGTTTCTTGATTCTTGTGTCTTAACTGGCCAATTAAACGATTGGATGTATAATCATATTACCTTGAATTAGTATTTAATGCAATGTCGTAGTCCATGGTTACCAAGGATATAGTGATACATATAATTCCGCAGTATTTAGACAATACGATTTAAATGTGTTGGTATCAATTTTAAAACCACTTAATATTTCGCTTCTTTGCGTTTTCAACTAGGTCACAAGCTCATTTGCCCCGATTGTAACTCTTTAGTAGAATTATGATGATGAATGAATGACGAAGAATTGCAGTTTTCTTACATTTTGATTGGACACTGCATTCATTAATGATTTTATTCGCCATCCTAGTACTGGCTTCGGATAAAGCTTGAACTGGGAAACATACCCCAACCAAATCCTTTCACATTCAAAAAACATGTTTGAGTATATCACTTCTATCACACTTAAATGTGACTTCTTAAAATTTCGCAACGCTAATTTTAGTTCAGTTTGTTTTGTATTCGAACAGTTAGTGGGTACGGCCTCTGAGATAGTTTTCTAGGTCCATGTACTTTTATTCCATAGATTTAAAGTTACTTTTGAAAATAATTTCACAAAATCTGCGTTATTTAAAGTTAAGAATGATGATGAATTTTCATCTGAAAAATTATTAAATAAGGCTATCTAAATAACAAAATAATATAAAAAATTAGTGTGATAAAGATGATTTCTAACCATATTCTTCAAATCTTATTTTAGATACTAAAAAGCATTGTTATTAAACCAGTTATTTTTATTTTATAGTAATATCATAACGCCTAGTTGGAACTACTGCGCAAGAAAACATTTTTTTTCTCGTAAATGCGCAAACTTCTATTACTAATGACTTCAGTTCATTATTAACAAATATCTCCCAGATATAGTAAAAAATATTTCAAAAATAGAAGTTTGCGCAAAACGAAAAAAACGAAATTGTTTTATTAAGTACGTCAAAAATTATACTATCACACATAATTAGCCAATAATCCTAAAATACTAAACTTTTGCGTTCATAAAAAATAACATTAAATTAAACATACCTTGCCTAGTTTCAGTCATGATTCGATTCAATTAAATATGTTATTTACTTTTAGAAATAAATGTTGCAATATTAACAACAAACT
Source organism: Junonia grisea (assembly GCA_018235645.1). Classification (NCBI taxonomy): domain Eukaryota; kingdom Metazoa; phylum Arthropoda; class Insecta; order Lepidoptera; family Nymphalidae; genus Junonia; species Junonia grisea. The sequence continues at coordinate 8,077 of DVXP01004127.1, forward strand.
CGCATACGTTAGCGAATAATTAAAGATTCACGAAAATGGCAAACTTTGACACGATATACTAGACAGCAGGTAGTAGTTACGGATTTCGTATTTCTACAACTTATGTCATATATTCTTAAGTCTAACCCTACATAATTAAATTTTGAAATACTCACATTTTGAAAATCGAGTTTTGAGCGTTACTCTCTATGAACAGGTCCCTTCGTGCGTCGGTGCTTATGTAAGGTCGTATCCTATACAAGAGTTTTAATCTATAAAAACAGCTTTTGATTGTATTTGAGATGTGCTTTTCAAAATGCAAATTGGAATAAAAAATAACAGCCAAGTTCTTGACCTCCGATTCTCTTTGTCACCATTAATCTTAATAAGCTTTCAATTGATTTAAACATTTTTGTTGATCCCAGTATAATATATTTAGATTTTTGATTTAGTATAAGTGAATTATTCGTAGCCCAGTTGGTGATACGTTGCAGACCCTCATTAATATTATCTATAGCGTCATTTGTGTCTCGTGGCCCGAAGAAGAAATATAATTGTACATCATCTGCGTATAGATAACATTTGCAATGAGTGAAACAGCGAATTATATCAGCACTATATATGGCAAAGAGCAAAGGACTCAGCACAGAACCTTGGGGAACTCCTCTTTTAACTGATGATGTTGAAGAGACCAATTGAGAGCCATCGCTTAAATTTATCTCTACGAATTGAGCCCGATCCTCAAGATAACTGTGAAACCATTTTACGGTAGGATATCTTGTACAGCTAAAGCTAAAAAGTGCATCTTTTTGAAAACCTATCATAGTTTTATTGTTTTACGTTTCAAATCAAATTATAAATTCCTATTACGAATGAAAATATTTTAATTTAAAATTGAAAAACTGTAACAGGTGGGTAGTTTAAAATAATTTGCATAATTTTTTTGCTGAATATAATCACACTTCACTTCCACGAGTTTTGGTTTAAGAGCAGCTATTTAGCGCGCGACATATTTGGTTAGAACGTGGAACTTGGGTATATAATCTTTTATTCATTTTATGATTACGTTACTGCTCCGAACCTGCCACCACGAAGAGCCTCATTTTCATTAGGTAACGCGAGCGTATTGCCGGGAAAAGGAATAGGTGCTATTTTTTTACTTTCTCTTACGAAAGGGCGTATTGTTAAAGCGAAAAGTTTCGGATATCAAACTTTATAGCGAACATCCATTTTGATTATAGGTACCAAATCTAATTAGCGAAGAATCTTTGTAATTTGAAATAAGAGATAATTAGCTATAGCGTGTGAAATTTTGTTTTTATGTTTGTATAATACTTACCGATCTCTATAATATAGCTACTTTATAGTATGTGTACACTGAAGTCGTGTGAAGTCCACATTAGACAATTCATTAATAGCAAAACGGTTTAAAAGCAAATGTCACCTAATGTGTAATGATCATAAACGTTTGTGGTGAGTTGCATTAGTCACGCCTCGAATTATCATTGTCCTACCAACAATAGAGGATCCTATTGTATCGCGTGCCTTTAATGACAAGACAAGTAGCTGTCTATGATATAGCGTTAATTTCATAACAGCTAATATTTTATAAAAGGTATTATTTATTATTCATTTATCAAACGACTTCAAGAACGTAAAAAGTTCATAATCAAACGCGTATATATAATCTTGTTATTTATGAACAGATTTTGAAAATATATTTTTTTTTTTTTGTAATTAATATACCTACCTACATTTAGGTTGCTACCATTTATGAAAAAAGAATTACCTATTTAAATTCCAAACAAAGAAATCGTTCCAAGAACGTACTGATCAGAGCTGACTAATATCTTCAATTGACGATCTCCTTCGTCCAATACAAATAAATACTATATTGGATTACATAATCTATTTACTAGCGTGAATTTCTTAATTTCTTAGTTATCTGAGTCTTCTGAATTCTAAATGTAACTTAATGTTGTCTTAGAATTTCTGAATTATTACACATTGAAATAAAGCTATTTCAAAACGTTGCCTATCCGTGTCCACGATCGGTGTAAAGTATTCAAAACGTGGGGATGATAAAAATAACATACGCGATAGAAATAAGCTTAAAATATCTTTGTTTCAATTTTTCTATGTAACTTTTCAATGGAATCAACAGTTGATGAAACATGATGTATTAATACTGACCAGCATGATTAATTGAAATTGGAAATAATGGAATGTATCCAAATAAACACAATAAAGTAGATCCTTTGAATATTACTTTAAATATTTTATTTCGTTGTTTAAGGTTATTTTAAGAAGATGACAAATCTTTCTTGTGTGAAATAGAACATTGAATTTAGCAAGTTTCATGGCCACGATAGATTTTGGCAGTATGACGATGTCACAAGTGCCAAGTAACTTCAGTAATATGGCGTCCTATTTTTGCACCCTAGGGCTTTTACTATGGTACAGTTTTCTTTTTAGTGTTCCGTAGTAAAAACGGAACCCTTATAGTTTCGCTATGTCCGTCTGTCTGTCTGTCTGTCTGTCTGTCTGTCCGCGGCTTTGCTCCGAGGTCCTTAATACTAGAAAGCTGGA
>DVXP01004128.1:0-10643 GCA_018235645.1 Junonia grisea
GTTAAAAATATACCACGCGATACACCGAATAATGAACATAAACATTCGAGAAGTATACCACTTGTAAGTGGTATACTTCTCGATATAATTCTCGATATTCACTTACTGCGATATTTAGTTTTATACAACGGTTTTATAAGTATCCAATAGTTTTTCTCAGACCATGTTATAAGTTTGAATAGAGTCAGGTGTGATAACGTAATAGTCTGGAAATTTTCTATCGCTTATTTGAAACATTTTTTCTTCTGTCAACAGAAATATCTTTGTGTCATTAATTATTGTTAACGTTATAACACTTTTTTACATACTTCTTACTCCTTCTTACTCTTAAGTATATTACGGAATAATGTGTAGTCTCCAAAACCTTTCGTATTTACAAAATCGTGTCAATGCTTTCATCTACCGTCGTGCAGGTGGATGCCTCTTCGACCTCACTTCTAGAACTCCCCCTGACCTTTTCGCCGTGTCTCAGCACGCTTCGACCGTTTCTCTTTTAAAAACGGACGCGATATTTATAAAAATTCTCGAGCGCGTTTATAAATAAAGTAAAACGAACACACGTATATAAAACGTGTAGCGTTCCGTCCATCTGCACAACTATATTTACATGCGTCCGTGTAATCCGGAGATAATTTTAGAATGCGTGTTGATCCGGCCTCCGTAAATATAACGCTGGACGGTATTGCGAATATGAAAACATTCGCCATTATCGTTACGGGCTGATAGGATCAAATATCCGGCCGGTCGTACCGAAATACCGTACAGATGTTTGTAGATGTAAAACTCGTTGTTCTACTCAATGAAATACGCCACGTTGGACAATCGCCTCATCTTCGTTAATATCCGGGCACCTTTCCAATTTCGACTTCGAAGATTTAAAGCCACATATTACCGATTGTTTGGTAACTATCGTTTTGTTTTCGTTGGATTTAAATGAGTTGAAGACGACCAAATTACGCTAAGCCCAAGATAACCGTGGATTAGCTGAAGATTGTCTGGTTGAATCCTTATTACTTTATAACCTGTTTAACAGCAGAATGGATTTAGATAACATTGCTAGATAGTTTTGGCGCATTAAATTAAATGTTTCAAGTTCATAGTTCTTTGGGAAATAACCATTACACGCTTGTAAATAAAGTACCCACGCAATTGCGCGTAAACACGGTGTTAACTCACAGTGTGAATGCAAACAAATTCGCGATTAAAAGCTAGTTACGATATAATAAGTAAGGCGTAGGTGTAATACTTCGTCGCCGAGCAGTCTCCGTGGCAGTGATTAGTGAGGTGGAAAACACGCTTAGCAAATAAAAGCAAATAGATATGATGCACTCGGTTAATATGCACTTTTGATCCAACTATCAAATCTTATTAGATGAAACGTTTATCTAAAACTCTTTAGTGCTTTATTACACCAGCTTTGAATGTTCGTGAAAAATATACGAGTAACTTTGAAGTAGTTATATAACAATAATTATCCAACAAATTATTTACATAATTTCTTTAGGCAAATATTTAATTGATAATGATAAATAACAAAAAATATTCAAATCAATCTGTTCGAATCAAAATTCAAACGTAATTCGCGGAAACAAAATCATTGTAATCTAAAAACTCTTGCGTCAATATTCCAAATATAAATTTCTGCGAATTGAAATTAAAATATATATTCTCAAATGATAAAATAATTTGATATCACGTTCAAGCGACGATTGTGTAACGATCGTGAACCGGCGGCTCTGATTAAAACGAAGCAGTCACGATTACTGTTAGCTTACACGATACGACAGTATCCGTCAAAGCGTTGCATTGTAACAACGCAGATAGCGATGGCCCCGGGGGGACAATATTTCCACCCCGCCCACACTCGCGCGCAAAACATCCGTCCGCGCGGCTATTCCCGGCGCGCGCGCATTCCGACGCCCGCCATTTCTTTTTTCCATCTAACCAAAATAATGCTCGCGACTCCAGAAATATGCGCAGACGCCGATCCGGCACTACGTTTCATTTATACCCAGCATCAACAGTATCAATAATAAGCTCTAATCGTATAGAAAATGGTGTCATTTTTTTTGTGTTAAATGTATAAACTGGATAGTTTTAGATAAACATTACTCAAAAATGATCCAATCAAAAGTAATATGTTATTATAATTAAGTTAAAAGTCTTAGATTGTCAATGTGTTTATGTTATTAAGACTCCAATATTCGCCTCCAGTCGGCGACTGTTACTCAAAATGTATTTCCTCTCGTTGTCAGAGTCAGAGCCCGAGAAAGAACCATATAGCGGAGAGAGCGAAACAAACGTTAGAAAATAATTTCCTGTTGCAAGTGAGTCCTTTCATAACATTGTACAGAACAAGCGACCGTGTCAAATTCAACGACTGCAGCTCTGGAACATTATTATATGAAAATATCAGAAAAGATCCTATAAAAATACACGTAGGCTCTGTTATATTCTTTTCAAATTAGTTACTGAATAATTTCTGCTTGCGGCTTTACCCGATTTGTCCCAGTTTAATGCAGCAGTATTCATTTGATTCCTAATTTACTGCCGCAGGTTTTATTTAAAATAACTACATTCATTTATTTAAATTTGATGCGAAAATATCTTCTCGTAATTTCAATACAATGGGTGTATTCTGTTCTGTTGGCACGATACCATGAACTATTAATGCACTTTTACAATAAACTCGCCAACCAAACGTGAAAATAGCTTTCGACAAATCTAGTAGGGTAAGGTCATTTATTATTGTATTTATAGTTTTTTCTTTTGGTTTCATCAATGTTCCAGAACGTAAATCATCTGAAACTCTAGATTCGCGAATTATTTTCTTAATATAATTTCTTTCAATGACCGTTGTTTGAATATGACACTTGTTTTTGTGGAAGTTTTCTGTTTATTTTGAAGTCCTGTTAATATATGTTTTATTTGTTGAATTTAATTTTATTTCCAAATTAACCGTTTTGTAAATATCGACCAAGCAGTTCTCTTTAGTTTTGATTGTTTGATACACCAATGTTTCAATTAGTTAAGTTTTAGCCTTAATTTATTTTTGCGATTGTAAATGTCTGAAAGCCATTTAGCCATTAGTCTTTGTTGGAAACGTTCGTTCCTCATATTTGTATAATATATTACCGATATATACAATGAATTTTATTTCGATCATTAATACAATAATAGTTGTGTTAGTATCGGATAAAAGCGTTCAATAATAGTCCCGAGTATGTTTTAATATCTGACGTACGAAAGCAGCAGGTAGAGAATTGGCTATAATCCACTTGGCGCTGTTCTTGTTATAACAAACATTTCATTCATGTCGCCATATATCACCGCTTTAGCACTTAGACAACCACCGGAAGTAGATGGCATTTAAACGCTAACATCGCAGCAAACTGGGATAAGACCAACTAACAATTTGTAATGTAACAGAATTTCGGCTAAATTGCACAATTGGTAATCTGTTATTTAGAATTTCCAATCCAACTCCAATATTAAAACTTAATAGGGATGATTTTATGTTATCATTCGATATTCCAGCTGAAGAAGCAGCAACAGCTACAGCAAGAGATCTTGCTGCAGCACTTCCAGCAGCAACAACAGCAGCTCGCCGAGCAGCACGAGCAACAGATCAGGCACCATTTAAAGGTAACTATTCAGTTTTTTAAAACGTTTATTTCGAAAGGTTCAAAATAATACATTCATTTATTAATATTAATCAACGTTGCAATTTTTCGCATATACTATTTCGTTCCACATCCTTTGCGATACCACCATATTACGATATTATAAATTTAGAAAGTCAAAATTTCGACAAAACCGGCTTCGTAACGTATTGACTCAAAAAACCTATGATTTGGACATTTTAGAAAGTTGACGCGAACTTGTGTTTTTGTTCGTAGCGGTGAACCTCAGGCATTTATATTATAATTAGTCCGGTATGATAATAAAAATAACACAATAACATTCCGATACCAAGCTTCGTTGTGGATGTTGGCGCGAGGGCGCGGAATGGGCGTCTCCGTAGCTGTCACAGGCTTCTCTATAAATAGCCGTGAATGGCCTAGCCCGTATTCTGCAATTACATCACTCATAATGCGCTCGACTGACTGTATTAACCTAGCGTGACCCCAATTAGCAGCTGGGAAAAATGCTCGGTATGTTGACACCGATTCAAGCATATAGGAAGTCCGTGCGAATTATAATGACGAAATATTGTAGCTTTTGATTTTCGAGAATAGACGAAATGCGCGTTTTATTGTCACAGTTAAAAGGAACATCTCAGGAAACGTGTAACGTTATTTACGGAGCTCAATAAAACTGAGACGTTTATTATCACTATAAACTTATTTTATCAGAGAGTTTTATTTCTTGTTATCTCGTCACCTACTGCACTTGAATCGCACGAGGTAGATGCAAGTAAACAATGACTTCATCAACGAAACGACACTCTTTCTGTATACTCGTGTTTCAGTTATTTGAATAATTGTCATAGCAATGTGGTGATTCACTTTCGAAGAAATATTGGTATAAACATAGGAAATATTTTCGGTATGTGGAGAGTATCCAAATTTCGCGACGTTTTGATAACTTACTCCATCGGCATCCATGACGCACCACGAAGCGTGGTTGTCACAGCACATTTTTTATCTATATCAGCGTCTATTTTTAGATGTCCAGTCATTTGAATCGGTAAAAAAATTTTGTTTTTTAAATTTTTAGTATCGTAATTGAATATTAATTTACTCTCGAACGTTCAGTGAGTCAGTCAATTATCGCGATGACGATAGATTATGAGGCGATGCGTCTTAAAGTAGGAAAATGTGGTAACAGTTATGGGAGCAACAGAAAGCGATGGAGGAGGCGGCGCTGCGGGAGGCGCGCGAGGCTCGCGAGGCGCGGGAGGCGCGCGAGAGACACGAGCGCGACCGCGTCGAGCTGCTGAGGAAGAAGGACAAGCACGAGCACAGCGCCAACGCGTCCACGCAAGTCAAACAGAAACTGCAGGTACACATACAATATTCTTTGAACAGGCAAATTATATAGAGGCAGGTTATATGATAAGTGATCGCCACCGCCCGTGGGGAATTGCTGCATCGGAGTAGCAACAATGTATTACCAGAATAATATAATAGAAAAAAGGGTTCGAAAGTAAGGGCTAGAGTTGGGAGTTGAGTTTCCATAGAAATATTTTATAGAACAATTAAATGTTCAATCGATATTAACATGCCTCTTAATAATAATAGCAGGTAACAATTCTGTAACAACAAAATTAAAGATCATGTATTAGACAGAATTAATAAGGTACCATAAAAATTTGGACCCCTGAAAACTATCAAATAACTTTATGTAAAATTGCATCTACGCTTCTGAACCGTTTATCTTACCTTTCGTATTTACTTTTTCAGGAGTTCCTAAAGAAGAAACAGGCTGCAGCAAATGCAAATGGAACCATACCTCCTTCTTCACCCTACAGAAATTGGTACGACGTTACTCTTATCTCACTGGTTATATTCAAAAAAATATGTACGTGTTTTGTACTCATTGCAAAAAATTCAATTTTTAGGGGTATAGTTAAATCGTCATCGGGAGAGTCAATAACGTCAACAGGGGCGACCGCAACAGCTCACCCCTACAGACTCGCAGCGCCCTTGCCCTTGGCATTAAACGCTGCTCCTCCTCAGCCCTCGCCCGCGGACTTCCCTCTGAGGAAAACCGGTAAGTTCTGACTGGTGTGTGGATGTACCTTAGATGTGTCGTGTTTGACGTCGTAGCGAGGCTCTAATACTTGTAATACAACTATGATAGTACTAGAAATATTAAACGAAAAAACCAGAATTTTAACCTTGTAGGCTTAAAGTATATAAACAGCATGATTTGAATATTGTACGAGTTTTCGTTGTAGCTTCAGTAACTTTCTTACAGTAGATGAAACGATTGATATTAACCAATGTTTGTGAAACGTAAGTTTCGAAGCCGGCGGAATCGAGTATTCATTTAGTCACGTGCAATCACGATAAGAGAACAGTGGCTAAATGTTCCCTTGTCGATTCCGCCGGTGAGAGGCGTGTGTGTGCGTGTCGCTGTAACCGCATGCGTGTGCAGCGTCGGAGCCCAACATGCTGAAGGTGCGGCTCAAGGCGCGCGTTATCGAGCGCCGCGCCTCGCCGCTCGCGCGCCGCCCGCTCAAGACGCGCATCAAGCACCGCAGTGAGTACCGCACATAACCGACTAATCCCTACACACCATAATTTTGTAATTTGCTTTTTTTTTCTAAAGGCTTGCCTAATTCTAAACGGTATATAGTAAAGTTTGTCGTGTGTATTGTGCAGACTGCGATGGTTCGTCACCGCGCGGCTCGCCACCAGGTGCGGTGGCGGCGCCAATTCGCGAGGAGGAGGAGGGTGTGCGTGCGCCGGAACTGTTGTTCTCGTCGCCGTCGCTGCCCAACATCTCCCTGGGGCGGCCGCACGCGCTGGCCGCGCCGCGCCACGCGCCCGTGCCCCCTCCACCCGCCGCGCTGCCACCTGTTTCCGAGGCCGAGGCCTACTGCGGCGCCGCCGCGCTCGGGGCGCGCCTCAGCAAGCGCCCGCTCGGCCGCACGCACTCCGCACCGCTGCCTCTCGGCGACCCGGCGCTACAGCCGCCCTCCGCGCACCATTATCTCCGCGACCAGATCCGCAAAACCGTACGTACCAACTCGTACATTTACTTTCACTCCATGGTCACTTTACACTCATCTCTCATTTGCACGCTAACGGCCCCCTCTCGTGTCGCCAGGTGCTGACGCGTGCGCACGATGCGGCCGCCGCACAACTACGCGAGGAGGAGGGCGAGGTGATCGATCTGACGGCTCGGCGAGCTGCTCCCGAAAGCACGCCGAGCGCGGGGCCGGTAGTGGAGCCCCCGGGCGCGGCACCGCTGGCCCGAGCGCTCAGCTCGCCGCTGGTCGGCGCGCGCGCGCCCGCCACCGGCCTCGCCTACGACGCGCTCATGCTCAAACATGGGTAACTCCCTCATGTGTATATCTTTTCGTTTCGTTTGGTTACGTTTGTGTTTGGTTTCATCGTCCACACCGGCGGTCGTTCGGTCTCGCTAACGGTAGTGCCCCCGCAGGTGCGCGTGCGGCGCGCACGCCCCGACGCACCCGGAGCACGGCGGGCGGCTGCAGTCGGTGTGGGCGCGGCTGTGCGAGACGGGGCTGGCGGCGCGCACGGAGCGCACGCGCGCGCGCAAGGCGACGCTGGAGGAGCTGCAGGCGGTGCACTCGGAGGCGCACGTGGCGGCGTGGGCGGGGCGCGCGGGCGCGGGCGCGGCGGGCGGCAAGGCGGGCGCCGAGGGCCGCGCCGTGCGGCTGGTGCGGCTGGCGTGCGGCGGGCTGGGCGTGGACGCGGACACGGCCTTCAGCGACGCGCACACGCCGCCCGCCGCGCGCCTGGCCGCCGGCGCGCTGCTCGACCTGGCGGTGCGCACGGCGCGCGGCGAGCTGCGCAACGGGTTCGCCATCGTGCGCCCGCCGGGACACCACGCCGAGCCCAACCAGGCCATGGGCTTCTGCTTCTTCAACAACGTCGCCATCGCGGCGCGCATCCTGCACACGCGCCTCGGACTGCAGAGGATACTCATCGTCGATTGGGTGAGCATTTACATTTTGATCCCATGTGATACTTTTATTTCTTTATTTTTTATATTGAGAATAGTCGTAATATACTATTTTCGAATGTAATATTAAATGGACAACATTTTTTCCCAGGACGTGCATCATGGTAACGGCACGCAGCAGATCTTCTACGAGGACCCGCACGTGCTGTACATCAGTCTGCACCGGCACGATGACGGCAACTTCTTCCCCGGCACCGGCGCAGCCACTGAGTGCGGTGCAGGTGCTGGGCTCGGCTACACGGTCAATATCGCCTGGCCCGGACATCCGCCACTCGCTGATGCCGAGTACCTCGCCGCTTTCCGCTCCATCGTCATGCCCATTGCCAAGGTACGTGATATTATTGAAATTTGGCATTTCAATTTTGTAATTTTTAAAAAAATTTTGATTAAAAAATGTGCTAGTACAAATATTATATTTTATTAACATTATATTGATATTTATTTTCCAGGAGTACGACCCAGAGATAGTCCTGGTGTCGTGCGGGTTCGACGCGGCGGGCGGGCACCCGGCGCCCATGGGCGGCTACAACGTGTCCGCCGCCTGCTTCGCGCACATGACGCGCGACCTCATGACACTCGCCAACGGAAAGGTACGAGTCGGACATTTAGCCTATCAAATATTAGGGTACAGAGAGGTACCACGTAGAAACCTTGCTTTTTCCTTGAGTTGTTCCTGATAGATTCAGTACAGCTGGATCTTTATTTTCGATTTTGTAGGTCGAGATTATCCTCTCTTAGTGGTGATTTAATTAGTGCCATATTATAATAATCGTCTCTATCTATTCAGGTGGTGTTGTCGCTAGAGGGCGGCTACGACCTAGCAGCAATGTGCGACTGTGCACAGGAATGCGTGCGAGCACTACTAGGCGACAGACTGGCCGCGCCGCCGCTGAGCGAGCTGGCGCGCGTACCGGCGCCGCACGCTCAGCGCGCGCTGCGGGCCGCGGCGGCCGCGCAAGCGCCGCACTGGCCGCAGGTGAAGCGCTGCAGCGCGCTGGCGGGCGCGTCGGCGCTGGAGGCGGGCGCGGCGCGGCCCGGCCGGCTGCAGAGCGAGCGCGACGCCGCCGACACCGCCGCCGCCATGGCCACGCTCTCCGTGCACCCGCCGCTGCCGCCGCAGACGAGGCCGCTCGCGCTCAGGTACTGACCCGCCTCCCTCTCTCTTACCCAGTGGCGTAGCTAGAATGGATGACACCCGAAGAAGACTTTTTTTTTGCACCCTTATTCTTTAAAACCTTGTGCAGATGACTTTTTTTGCAATCTATTTGTAATTTTCGTTAATTTTTGGTCACGCACTTTGCGAACTTTTTGCACTTTATATAGTCAAGTGTCACCCCCTAAATGGTGACACTCAGGGTAAACCGCCCTCTTCCACTACTGCTCCTACCATCAGTCCATCAGATACCGTTGAGTGACCGCTCGTATTGTTGCAGCCGCTCGGGCAGCTCGCGCTCGGTGTCGGAGGAGCCGATGGAGCAGGACGAGGGCAAGTGAGCGCGCCGGCCGCGCGGGAGCCGCCGCCGGCGGTGAATCGAGACAAATCTTAATTTGAAAGCTTTAAAACGTAGGGAAGTCGTAAGTGTACAAATAATATAACGATATATCCGGCCGGGCCGGGGCGCCGGCTAGCCTTCACGCCGCGCCGCTCCGCCGCCGGGGCGCGTTGGACCGACATTCCGTCACGACCTTCGTATTATCGTCTACGTCTATACCAAAGACTTCAGATTTGAAAACGTTAAAGATGTAACTCTATCGTACTCGTACACGTCGAGTGAACGTCCCGTGGACTCGCCGCGTCTGATGTTAGTACTTTCGAATGAAACGTTGTGTCCCTGTATCGTTGCGATTTTATAGCGGAGTCTATGAAGCATAGTATTTATTAGCCCAGTAAATATTGTTATTTTTGTATGAAGAGAGTTTACGAGTCGCCGAATGTGAGGTGTGAGAGTGATGTGTTGACGAGGGACTGTCTCGTCTTGACCGAACGTGATATTTTAATGAATATTGTCTATAGTTGAATTTTGATTCGAAGAAGAATAATCGATGTTGTGTCACGTATTCGTTCCTTAAGATCGTAGTTCTCTGGATATTATGCGATTATACTGTTACTCGACTCGTCGAGTCTGTCCGTAGGGCGAGGTGTCGCCGGCACTCGCCGATGTGTAATTACAGTCTCTATGTAACTAATGACCTTTCCAGATAGTGTATTTTGTAACCGTAAATGTTAAACGTCACACGTAATGAGTATACGCTGACATTGTAACACGTGAGCGCTCGGCCCTGACGTGAAACGCTATTGAGACGAAAAATACTTTCACGAAAGATTCCTATTTATCTACCGGCGTAAGTTTTAAGATATTTTGGTAGTGCAATTGCAATTTCATCACAATTAAGTTTCATAAGAGGGCTTTCCAATAGCGGCGGGTGAAATGATATATTTTTGTAAAAGGCTGTCCACAGCCGCGCCGGCGGACAAGCGTACTTATCTATTGACTCTATTGTACGGCTAAAGCCGTTTGTGCCGCTCTGTCCGCCGGCGCGGCGCCACGTACGAAGTAGGATGCGATCCTTGTACGCTAAACAGATTTAAACAATGTTGTATCTTTGAGAGTTTTATTGTTAAATTGGAATACAGATGAAATAATTATTTAATAAATGTATATAATATTATATATATTTGGAAATATATCTGCATTTTTATTTTTTTGCCTTTTCTTTTACCACCCTAATACACGTCTATAAATTAGTCTTCTACAAATATAATGAAAACTGTTGTACAAATTATTGTCTGCATTTCTGCATATTACGATGCCTTTTGAATATGTAACATATTAGACAATGGAGAATAGGGAATATGCATGTGACTCCAAAATTGACGAAATATTTTTTTTGTAATCTTTTTTGTTGACGAAACGTACCTATACAATTATTTTTGAAATTAAATATTATTTAATAGTATATTTTAATTTTCAAAAATTGCCTTT
>DVXP01004129.1:0-10642 GCA_018235645.1 Junonia grisea
GGTGGTCATTGGTTGAGATTTAAATGCCGTAATGATTTTGTAAAATTGTAAAACTATAATTTGATTGTTTAAAAAATGTAACTGATTTTGTTTTCAAAGTTTCATTGTTTTTTATTTATACTTTTATAATAAAAATAGTGTACCTAATGTAATTGTTTTGTTTTATTTTGAAAGGTTATCTCATAAGAGGACAAAATAATTTTTATTGAAAAATAAATCATGTTGAACCCAGATCCCAGGTGTATCCAGAATATAATAAATTTTTAATTTGGGGTGTTTTGTCTCTTCCATTAGTATCGGAGTCAAATGAACCGCTTAGTTGTGTGTTTCTTTGTTTAAAAATCAAAAAGTCTTTTCTAAAACATTATTTCTGTTAATCTGGAACAATATTTAATTTGAACTTTAAAGGTTTTTATTTTGACATAAAATACATATAAAGTAAGGAAGGACAGCTTATTACAAACTATTTAAAAACGGCTTAATATATAAAGGAGATCAACAAAATAGGACCAAAAGTAAAAGTGCCAGCCAACAAAAATAAACTGCATATTATTATTGTAAACAGTGTTACGATCATTTTTTGCTATGACTTCAACACTGTACGACCAGTGGCCAGGCAGTTATTCAAGTTTGAAAATGTAATAGTTTGTGGTATAAAACGACCACAAAATGGATTGACCTACCACGTAATAATATAATTGTTTAATATAATAATGTTTATTACATAAATATTAGTTCCTTGTCAGGTGACGTCGTAGGAGCTCGTCAATGTCTCCATATTAATATAACAGGTTCGTTCATGGGTCGAGCCAGTATCTTCAGCTGCAGGTCCTCGGGTCTAGGGATGCTCCCCCAAACTCTTGAGGCAGCCGAAGCCGTGGAGAGGTCTGGGCGCTTGTCTCCGGTATCCTTGTCAGTAGTCCTGCTGGGCGCTGTACAACAGGAGGGGCTGTGACTCGATAACTCTCTGAGCGCCGAGTGTCGCATTTACTTCTCTCCTCATCCTCATCGCTGGCGTTGGAGCCGGACGTACCCAAACGGATAAATCACCCACAGCCATCTCATGCCAACGCCTTCTTGTCCCATCTCCCTAATCCTTCAACTGTTTGAACAATTTGAGTATGACAATATGGTTTCATATAAATTAACTTCATCCCTCCCCCATCTTGTACACCTTTCCCCTGCTTTGGTTTAGTTGGAATTAAGTATTATCAAAAGTGACAATAATTATTTGAAATCATAAACACTTCAATTGAATAAAGTATACCTTTACTATTATCTTTGAAGAGCATTTCAGAAATACGAGTAGCTCGTAATTTACATTTATATATATTAACGTTTATAATTATTATGTTAGCTATTTCAAAAAGTATATCGAATGACTTTTATTGGTACATATATTGGTAGGTACCTGTTTTTTGGTTCTGCGAAGTATAATGCGCATAGTTCATATCAATCAAGTTTATACAGCTTGCAAGAACGTTTATGCACTGAGGTTATTACCTATAAATGATGATGAGTACTATATATTCTACGTTACTCAGTGATACATGAGTGGCACTGTAAGCAATTGTATTTATATAACCAGTAATACTTAGTATCACACAATTACCTACAGATCATCAACGCGGAAGCTACGAAGCAAAGTAATGTAAGTATTTTTTTTAAATTAAAAACATCACAAATGTTTAAGTGTTCTAATTTCAATAGTCTGTGGCCATTAATAGGATCCTTGTAGCCAATCAGAATTCTGCATATTTCTCGGTGTACTGTCTTACCTTATAGAAGGTCTTCGCCACATTGACCTTATCTAATTTGTGTTTAACCCCGACTTCGACCTAATTGAGTCGATATACAAGGACTCGTGCAAAGAATTTTAATTTCACTGCGTATAATGTTTCAAAAACAGAAGAGGATAATTATGAATTACTGAGGCCATCGCTTGTTAGTACACAAATAAAACTTGTTCACATTTATACACTATGAATTTATAGAATGAGCCATTTTTCCAATACCTGAAAATACTACTTTTACCTGAGATAAAAGAAAAAACAACTTTGTAGCTTGATTTTTTACATTTTGGTGTATGCGGGGAAAGATTCATCACCCTCCCTCAAATTATTTACGTCAATTTGAAAATTCTAAAATATGACAAAATAAAAGTATTGTGAGTGTACGAATAACTCTTAATGTGTATAAACCTATAAGAAGAAAAATTGTACCTGAACTTACATTAACGTCTTTTAGTGACCTCCTCCCCCCCCCTCATAATTTTCAATATATGTTTAGATGGCGCTATTATGGGTATGGATTGCGGTGCTGCTGACGTCGGTGGTGCTCTACTTCCGCAAGATTTACTCAAGGTTCAGTGATTATGGCGTGAAACAACCACCCGTGGTGCCATTCTTCGGTAACGTGTTCAGAGTTCTATTCCGATTGGAGCATGTGAGTGAAGAGCGAGAGAGGATATATAACACATTTCCTGGTGAAAGGTTGGTGCAATATCTAAAGTAATATTATGAAGAGGAAAGATTTGATTTGTTTCAATAGGCCTCAAAACTACTTGACCTTTGAAAATTCTTTCACTGTTGGGAACATGCCTAGTGTAGGTGAACAAAGACTGTATTAAATTTAAATATAAGAAGTAAAAATGTAAGTATATAATGTACAAGATAACAGCTATGCTACTAAATGCATATGAATGTTTGATATGAGCAGAGATGGTCTAGTGGTGCGAACACGTGGATCTTACCCAAAGGTTACGGGTTCAAACCCTGGCTAGCACTGCTGGATTTTCAAGTGCTAAATATAGGTGTAAATTCATCTCGAGCTCGGTGGTGAAGGAAAACATCGTGAGGAAACCTGCATGTGCCGGGAGAAATTCTGACACATGTATATCCACCAATCCGCAGTGGAGCAGCGTGGTGGATTAAGCTCCATACCATCTCCCTAGTAGGAGAAAAGGCCTATGCCCAGCAGTGGGATATGTACAGGCTGTGTTACGTTACGTTTTATGAATGTTTACAAGGTTATCAAGTTGCTTCCTGTTTGTTTCGGCTAATTTCCGAAACGGTTTGACTGATTCTGGCAAAAAATTAATTTAAGGATAGCTGTTGCTATAAGAAGTTAATTTGGCGTATTCTAATCTAGAAAAATATTATTAAGATAGGGTGTCATTAAAAAACCTTGATGTTGAAAATAAAAGTCATGACATTTTAGCGTCATCAGCTACTATTTAAATAAGTTATGCAAAATATGCACAGTATGCAGAATAATAAAAAAAAATCTTAAATTTACTCAATTTTCTAGACAATTTTTTTTAATTTAGCCTTTGATTTAAGGTTTGTGGGTAGATATGAATTAATAAGACCAACAGTGATTATAAGAGATCTAGAACTTGTAAAGAAGATTACCATCAAGGATTTTGAACATTTCATTGATCATCGAAGTATCTCCGATGCAAATGTTGAACCGCTGTTTGCTAGAAATTTATTTGCTCTAAAAGGTACTGAATTATAATTATACTTTTAATACAGTTACAGTAATAATAGACCCAGGTAATAGTTCTAGGGAAAAATAATAATAGGTAGGTAAGGTAAATGACGATGTGAACTTATAAATAATTTATTTGTTATACAGGGTCAACACATGTTGTGTGCTTTAATTGCAACGGCTTAAACTAACTACGATTTCAAGGCCAAAAAATCACAAAAAATCATCTAAATTGGAGTTGTTGTTTAGTCTCTAGACAGATTTCAAGTTTTATCTCAGAGTTCACATGATGTATATTTTCTAACAACAAAAGCTCACGTCACGTCACGCAAATTCGTTCTTTTTGTGGATGAATTTTGCCTATTATAACTATTGATGACTATAAGATGATTTACAGGCTGTTTACATTAAGCTGTTTCATTAGTTAGAATAACGTTTCTTCGTATTTTTCGTAGTATTAATTTTTCTACTGGTTCGAAGTGTTTCTGAATAGGAATAATGTATGTAGCTCCAATTAGTACACATGATCCGCATTGACCCTGTATATGACCAGTTGACCACTGTAACATATGAGTAATGCGGTGGTGCAATCAAATTGTAACCATATACTACAGTCTTTCATTCTATTAATAACTGTTTAGATATGGTCTATGGCCTATGTATAGAGAAATTTAATAAGTTAATTATATAGTAAATAAAGCTAGAATCTACGTTTTCTTTTTTTACCAATTTGTTTTTTTTCAATATATTAAGTTATAATTTAATATTAGAAGTTTCTGTAACCGTTATCTATAGGTCAGGAATGGAAGGACATGCGCTCAACTCTAAGTCCAGCGTTCACGAGCTCTAAGATAAAACTGATGATGCCTTTCATGAAGGAAGTGGGCGAGCAGATGATACGAGCACTGAAGAAGAAGATAAAGGAATCTGGAGGTAAACTTTCAGAACAGAAAAGAATATAAATCGTGTGAAAATTGACCAATCAGTCAGATACCAAACAGGTACTCTAGGTACAGTTGACTACGACACTGAACCATCCTCGGAAGATGTTTTAGAACAGTCATTTCAAACACCCTTTTGCAACTACGTAGAGGCTTTTTTTTGGTTAGTTAATGAGATAAATATTTCAGGTGATTACATCAAATTGGACTGCAAAGATTTGACATCACGCTATACAAACGATGTTATTGCCACTTGCGCTTTTGGATTAAAGGTGGATTCTTACACTGATGAAAATAATCAATTCTACAATATGGGTCGACAGACTTCCATATTCACTTTTAGACAAGTACTTGTATTTTTTGCGTTTTCTACTTTTCCATCACTCGCCAAGGTAAGGAGTTATTTATTCAAAAATATTTTATTAGTATTAAATAAATAAAATGTACGAATGGTAATGTGTAGGGTCATATGTGCAGAAGCATACTAGAACGGATGAAATAAAAAAAATATGAAATATACCATTCACACCAACACCACAGGGCAAATTCATTATTAAAAAATATATGTTTTCGGTCAATTACTAAATTATTATACCTATTAGCGAATGCTTACTATTATATTTAATCTTGATAAGTTTTTTATAAAAAGTTAATAATTCTTTTCTTTTCAGAAACTAAATCTAATTATTTTGTCAGAGACAACAAAAAAATTCTTCCTCGATATCGTTTTAAATACGATGAAAGACAGAGAAGTTCATAAAATCATCAGACCTGATATGATCCACCTTCTAATCGAGGCTAAGAAAGGTTATGAGCTATTTTATCTAATTATAAGGGAACGTACGGCGTAAAATGATGCTTGCGTCATGTTTCGCCGCGTGAGTGAGGTTACCGGAGGCCCAATACCCCACCCCTTCCCTATCCATTCCCCATCCGTACCCCCTAAAAGGCCGGCAACACATTTGGTGGCTCCTCTGGTTTTACAAATGTCTATGGGCGGCAGCATTAACTTTCCATCAGGTGATCTGTCAGCTCGTTTGCCCCCTATCCTATAAAAAAAAATTTCATATAAAGTGACATATTTTTAGAAGATTTCAATTGCTCCCCCCTCGGTGATCATCCTTAGCATATACTATACTAACGAGGCAGCCGGATAGGATAGCGTATGAGATAGTTCTAATCTTTTGAATTATCAAAATCAGTCAATCAAAAATATTTAAAGGAAAAATGAACATTTCCAGGGATATGATGAAAACTACCAAGGCAAAAGCTATTTGATAAACAGTAAATGAAAATAATGGCAATAACAGAATCCATCAAATATTAGAATAGAAATACACCTGATTTTGATTTTAATATTTTATCATGAAACAGATTTATATATTTTATAATTTCTGTTGATTATTACTACAATAATGATACGTGATAACTTTAATTTTGTGCCAATTATATAGAAAATATCTGTTATCAATAAATCTGATAGTTCTGATAGATTTATAATTATGTCCCACGTTAAATTGTTGAATGTAAATTTAAATATTTAAGTTTAACAGGTAAACTGAAATATGATGACAAAGTAAGCGATGAGAATCAGAAAGACACTGGGTTTTCTACTGTTGAAGAATCATCTATTGGCAAGAACGCTACAAATATTAACAGAGGTTTGTATTTATTACTGTTAATTGAAAGTTTTTTAATAGTATCACAGCCTGTACATATCCCACAGCTGGGCATAGGCCTCTTCTCCTATTAGGGAGAAAGTATGGAGCTTAATCCACCACGCTGCTCCACTACGATTGGATATACATGTGTCAGAATTTCTTCCGGCACATGCAGGTTTATACTAATAATTGTACAGATATAAAATTACCCAATCAATAGAACAGGACCAACAGTATGAAAATATACCCAAATTAATCTCCACGCAACAAAGCATAAACTATCCCAAAGCAATTCGCATTGTTTTCTATAACAAAGCACGTATCCATATTACTAAACAAGAGGGTTTGATGGGGGTGAGTCCGATTCAATTGTAATGCAATTTGTCACCCGCACCCTCTCGCGGGCTATTGAAGCACCCTCTCATCCTCTCGTGGCAATGCGTTCTGGTAAACTAACAGGTGTTATGACGTGATGTGAAAGATTTGTTCATATTGTATTGGAGGAATTAAGTATTTTATTACCCATTTTTTTTGGTAATGAATTTCTGTATTTTAAAAACAGTGGTATAATTTGCCTGTATGAAGGTACAAGGTAAAAGTAAGGTACCTACCGTTAAACATAATGTTGCATGTGGGTGTTTTACCACAGTAACATTCGAAATTTTTCAGGAATTTTTTTCACAGGAACTTTTTTCACAAAAATATTTCACGAAATTATACTCCAAATAAGCGTGTATGCAAAACCCGATTAGGGTGTATTCGTAAGGAACTGGTATTGTTTATTGTAAATTTTATGTCGGAAATGATCTATTTTTTGCAGCAATTAATGCTGTCGAAGACATTAATCAAACTAAACTAACATTGCACTAACAATTTCAGCAAAATGGTATTTTCATTAAAAATAAATAAAATATTACACTTTGTAAATAAGTTGCCTAATTTTGCAGTTACGGTGATTTATATCGAACACGCCCCCCTATCATAGAGTTCACACATTAGCGTCATCTTATCACTAATGGCGGCCGGACACGCGAGCGGCGAGATGAATGCGTTGCCAGATTGTGTGAAACAACACATGTTTACTATAATCTATTGTTCGAAATATTTTGATCCTGTTTCTAATTAATATAATGGACCAGAACCAACTGTAGTAACTAGAACCAAATGTAGTAACTAACTGGAGGCTGCGAGAACAAGAAAAATCTATCTGCAATATTGAAATTTCGAGATTATTCGCTCTTCGAATAGTTTAAGGCAGTTTAAAGCATTTTTTTAAAGTTATGGAACTACTGTTAAGTCATTTTGAATGCAAGATGTAGAAAACATCATTAGCTCAATTTTGTAAAAGATAACGGTTAGGCACTTCTTTCTCTCCTGTACTCAATTTTGTTTTTGGTGTTTGTAAAATATGTTACTTTTATTGTAAGTAAAAAATAATAGAGAAACATGCGCTTCACTAGTCGTGTGAATTAATTTAGCGAAGAGCCAGATACCTTTCAATCAGATAACTTTACTGGGAGAACAGAGTATGTGAGAAAGTAATATCCTATTCTAAACCCTATTTTGTATGCGTAGGATGATACAGGCTCTTCGAGTTCGCATAAATTGTCACATAATCTCACAGTTTTCGAAAAGATCTACGAAACAGATTAAGCTTGAATTATCTCTTCACCGTGTGAAGAATACCAGGAAGGCAGAATCAACGTGGAGATTTATTCGCACTATTTTGTTTTTCGCACGAACAGTCCGCTCTCAGCATGCTAAAAAGATCCTAGGGTTTCAGTTGAGTTTTGAGAAAACAATGGGTTTTGTCTTGTTGTTATTATTTATTTAAAATTGTGCCATTGATTTGTTGTTTGACATTTTGAATTCCAAGGATGAATATAATGGAAATGTCATTTGAGATTTTACATACATGATAATAAAAATCAATATTCGATGATAAGACAAACGGTATCAATACCGAGTGGTTGTGTGTACCAGGCGCGCATCGCGGCTGAGGCGGTCGATGGTTATCGCGTATCGTAAATAAGGCCCGGCCCGTGACAAGTGCCCCCATTAGGAGCAGGCGGCAAAAAAACACGCGACCTTAGTACGGTTTGCATAAAAAAATCGTTAATTTGTAAATAAATTCTGTCAATAAACATTTGCACGTAATTAGTATACTTTTTTGGTTGGTAAGATTTTTCGGAACGTACGAGTATAAGGTTGGGAATCAAATTATATTTTTAATTGTGTTGGGACGTAATAAAAGTCCATAGAGTGGTTAATATGTTAGTATTACTTTTACAATGAAATATATGATGAAATATGTAAGAGAAGAGAGCGAGTGGGGCCTGTCGGGGCCATATATACCCGGGCCCCCGTCACTACAGAAACAACGTCACACTCGCCCATTGGCTGCCGAGCGCAAGTCTGTGACCGATGCGATAGTCGCAACAAATTGTTTAATAGCAATTCATAAAGATATAACATTATAACAGTCTCCAGTCGAGATAATTGAAAATCAATAACTTTAAGCTTCATTCTCATTGCAAAAGCAATCATCATAATCGATGGCCCGTCGAATGAAAAATCGCCTTACATGACATATTTCAATCTAAAAACGAATGTACTGAAGTTCATGAATCACTTTGGTCGAAAATTCTATGGAACAAACCCCAAAGTACATCCTTTCAAATATGGTAAACATCTTTAAAATCAAATACACGTCGAATTAATAACATTTTTCATTAAAATCGCTTGTGCCATTTAGATGTGAAAACACTCACAGATAGAGTTTTTTTACGATTCAAAATATTAAAATTGATTTAATTGTTTACCCTTATTCTGATGCTATCTATACCAAAGCACAATAATGGTCGGAGGAAGTGAAAAACATCGAAATTGTCGTCAGCTAGAGCAAGGCTTGTGAATGCTCTTATTAATGTTGAGATAACGCGGTGTCGAATGCGGTGACCTTAATCGCATGTGAGTCCTTAACGGCCAATACAATTTTTTCTACATACTTAGTCATTAGTTTATACGAATAGAGAGAGTATTTTTTGCATTTAAAATATATTATGAATTATTTTCTTATCTCTATTTTCTGGCTATCTGTACGAAAGCATAATAATGGTCGGAGGAAACGTAAAAGCGTGGAAATTGTCATCGACTAAAGCAAGGCTGTTGAATATTTGAATTGGCTTGGCTTGATAAAGCGGGGTGTCGAATGCGGTGACCTTAACCGCATGTGAATCCTTAACGGCCAATTAAAGTTTTTCGGATACTTACTCATTAGTTCCTACAACCTCCTCATTTATATGATTGCCAATTTATTTGTTTTCGTCAGGAATTAATTTATTTTGGGGTATTTTTTTTTGCGTTTCGTGTAAGCGTTGAGAAGATTAATAACAATCTATTAGTGTAGATTGTGTACGTAGATTATATTTGTGGTTTTAAATACTGGTATCAATAAAATAAAATACCTTTCAAGTATTGCTTATATATTTCGGAAAAAAAATATAGGTATTGTAGGTATAGTTTTTCTTTACTTCTCAATAAAATACCTGCAGGTCATTCTATGTTGTAAAATGTCAATACTAGAGGCCTGGTTATGTTTTGCCTACAATCTATTTCAATAAGCAACTTAACGAGCGCAAACATATTATATACAGATCAGACAAGGTAGCTTTCGTATCAGCTATATGCTGTAAAGTGTCATCAAAATCCGCTCAGAAATTTTTGCTAAAAGAGGATCCAAAATTCATTGCACATCCAACATAGTAGTAAGATTTATTTATTTATTTATTAGGACTATCAGTAGTTATTACACTGTGACATATACAACAAATCATATACAATACTTACTAAATATTTTGAAATGTAACATAAGCAATATTTCGGATGTATATTTCTCATGGGACCCACATCATCCCATGGGTTCCACCTCCGCTGGGAGTCCTCGCGTCCTGTCGCATTGTGTCTAGGATACAAGATGGCGTTCTGTGGGAATGTCTATGGTACGAATTTACGAGTATGGTTTGAATGGGACAGTTTGATGTGTGTTTTGTTTTTACGTCATTAAGTTGTGGCCATTGTAATATTTCTCGATAACGCTTAACAAGCGTGTTGGGAGTCTTCAATGAAGTATTTTTAAATGAGTTTTTGAAAGTCGAATTTTATTTTTAGGTAACGCTAACTGTTATTGATGATCGAAAAAACCTAATACTTTATGTTGAACACATAAGGGTACAAATAATGTGACTAATGCACAATGCACATCCCAAACATAAACACATTTTGAGTCTAAGTATAGAAAACAATCAACACGTTATTTTTCGTCATCAATTCCATCACATAGAAATGGTTAAAAGCTGATATCCAAAACAAAAATGACTTTAAATATTATTAAAAAAAATCTAAAACAAAAACAAAATAGTCTCACAATCATTTCCAAGAAACCCCCGAGAAATTCAAAAAAAAAAGCCATCCATAGACCTTCCGACCCGTCGTCGTCGTACACAAATTTATTGCGGAACTTTTATGGAAATCGAGCGACGCGCGGCC
>DVXP01004130.1:0-10641 GCA_018235645.1 Junonia grisea
AGGCACCCTAGTAAATATATATTCTCTTAACTATAAATAGACATAAAAATTTGGTTTTAAACAAAAAGTCGATGAGCGCACCAATCCTGCAGCGGGATCTTAGACTATTATATGTATGTGAAATGTTAACAGTTGAATCTGTTAACTAGACAGATATTTTTTGAAGTCATTCCTTAAAACTATGCCTTAGGCTTCATCACGTGTTCAGACAGCTCATTGTTTAGGTATTTCTCTTCTACTGTTAGTCTCGTTCTCATCAAAATTGAGATTATTCCTCGTTTCTTGAATTACAACAAGTAGTTTATCAACTAAAATAGTACTACAATCATTATTATTAATAATACAATTTGTCTTTACAAGTCAACAAATAGATTTCAATAGACCAGCAATTTGCAACCGTTTATTTGCAAAATCATACCACACTATCATTAGAATAAAATTATAGGTTCCATTTCTGTATACATAAACAATCGTTTATATAACATACTTGTAACAATAAATGTTTGTTGCTACCATATCTTGTCACATCGGATAAATCATTGCAGTAGTCACGGACAATAGCCCTCGTGATGTCCGTCAATCGGACACAATGACTATAATTAAGCCTTCTGGCTATTTGTTCTACTTACAATTTCGGCTCTTAGCCCTTCACCTATCACGTTTCCATTTTGGGTTGCTAAACCGTAGGAATAATGATAGGTTGTGCGTTTGTGTTCGGTAACACTGCTAGCGGGTTTTCTTTTTCGCCTACTTGTATTTGACTCTCTGAAAATGTAGCCTCTTCTATTACTGATACTTGCAAATGTGAACAATTTACATTAAGGACTTACTTATCAATGATAGGACTGAAGCTAACATTTTCGTTTAGTACAATTAGCCATCATTGATAAAGGGAATGAAATCTAAAATAAATTAAAAATAGTTTTTTTATCTTATTTCAATTAGCACTAATAATCCATGTATTATTTATATAATTATATCTATTTATAACATATAATTATGTTATCATACAAGAATGAAAGAGAATTTTTAAGCGATTCTTAAAATGCGGGACAAGTCAAAATAAAAGAAAAACCCGCTTATACAAGGGCTATAGCTTTACCTATTGCGTCAAGCCCAAGCCCAAATAAAGGTCATCAAGTTTTTTAGAGCGGAACGCACTAATGCAAGATTAATAGTTTAAAAGTAAAATCGACGTGAAGCGCTCTATAAACAAGTTTTCAACGGAAAACTTTTTTACGAGCTCATCGCAATAAAAAACCAGAATTCACTTTATCTATGTATGTACTTAAGCACCTGTTTGAATATTTTTTTGTCTTGCTTCACTTATAGATAAGGTTTTTTGTAAGACTTTCTACGATATACGAATGAATAATACTATCAAAACCAAAACCAATTTCCAATCTATACATATCTATATGTATACTCATTTTATAAGACACAATTTGTAGATAGAAATTTGCATGGTCCCATTACGATATCAACCTTTCATAAAATATCCTGAATATCAAATAGCAAAATGGAATGACGTCAAAAATGAACGTCACAACCTAACGAAATTATGTTAAACTTCGTCTCGGTAAATTACTTTCCAAGAACGCTAATAGAATAATTGTAAACAAGTTATGTGTTAAACTCCAAACTTGCCTTAACGACGCTTAACCCCCAAGGAGTTTCGCATAACTTGGAAAGATATGAAAGTCCTCTAATTATCCTGTAGTTTGTGACAATATTGTCTTTGCTGAAACCCGCGAGCAATTTCAAAGTTTCCTTGTGATGTTTTTAGGAATCTGATTTATGTCTCAAGCTTTAAATATAATGCATTCTCAAAATCTAAGATCGGTTAAGTTTCTTCTTTTTAGAATTTCAATCACAACAAAGAATCTATTTCTTTGTGTTATTTTTAGTACAGATAACATGGAAATCTCATTGTTGTATCCAAAATAAAAAACTTCTTACAGAAACCTATTTACTGTTAAAAGTATTCAAATACTGTCCACCGTTAAATTAATTTTTACTACTTTATTCTTATTTAAAAAAACCTGTAGTTTATCAATTCACATCAATGTATGGAACTGCCTCTTAATGTCCAAAATTAATCTTATCACCGTAACTAATAGCCGTTTCATCAAATCATTTAATCATTTACTTCGGCATGCAAATGAACCTAATTGGCTCTTTAATATCCATGATCAGTTGATTTACAAACCCGATGATATATTGAACCCGTTGAGGACCGAGGTATAAATTATTTTAACGGTCCCGTCACTCAGTTAAAACAATTTCGAACTTTGAATGTCAAGTAGGGAATAAGAGGGCTAATGAAGTGAACCGATCAAAACTCGAAAGTATTTCGTTTTCTAAATGAAGTTTTGTAATATTCTAATGAGTCCATTTTAATGTCATTTAGAATCAAATATTTAAATCACGATGTTGGTCGTAATGTAGTCCATTAATTAGTGACATTTAATTAAAGTGAAATCTTTTTGTCTAGGTTAACCGTGTCAGGACAACAGACTCACATCCAGTTACCAAGTGACAAGGAGGATGAAGAAGAAACGGGTACCAGGTTCAGGAGAACTGGATCAGAGAGATTACGAGATGGAGCTAAAGCTTTATTACGGAGGGTCGAATCGTTGAAAACCAGGAGAAGAAAACGACAAAACAGAACTGAAGTCATTGTTTCATCACCGCACTTTTTGGATGTCCAACAAGATAAATATGCAGATTTGAATTACATAGATATGACTCCAACGTCACCTACAGCGTTTCCTTTCCCAGATTTCCACAGTTCTCCCATTCATGCTCCTGCTATTCGTACACAACCTCCGTCCCCCATGACAATTATGCCACCCTCCCCTATAGCTCCTCTTGAGCAGTCCTTTGTACTGCATCCTCCTTTTGGTGATGACAGTTCTAGTTACGCATCAGATAATAGTATGAGCTCAAGCAATAAAAGTTCTAAGTCAAAACTAGGGAGGGCGAAAAGAATCTTCCATAGAGGTCTGAAGAGTGACGATTCGAGTGCTTTAAGTGATTCAGAGTGCCAACCGGCGAGTTGGAGGCATAATTACTATAAGGAGCATAATACTCACCATAATACTGAGGTACCTACTTATTTCATTTCATATCTATTTAAATTTCTTGTAACAAAGTGGAATAACTTTTGCTAACTTAAATTGATAATTTTGTAGGTATACGTAGAACCACCATCACCAGTAGAACTTAAGCCTGACCCAGAAATACTTCGGGAAGTACAAAAATCTCCAGCGCATACTCCTCACAGGCGACAAGCCATCAGAACAAGCTCGTTGAACTTGGGGAAAGATGTACAAAAGTAAGTCAAATAGAAAATACTCAAAAAATAAATAATAATATTTCTTTAATAATAATATTCTTTCATCTTGTTTTAAAACCACATTTTAGTACATTTATTACAAACTAGCTGATCCGGCAGACTTCGTATTGCCTCAATTTAAAACGTTTATATGGGAAATTTGTTGAAAAATGGGTTTTTCGAAGGTTTTCAAAGGTTTTTCGGCAATTATTTAATTTTTTCTCGCCTTTTAAACCTTCACTAGAACTAGACGAACATTTCAACACCAAGATAACATAAATCCGTTCAGCCGTTATATAGAGATGTCTTTATTGGCATCGTAATTTACTGTTATATTTGATTTAAGAAATTACAATATTTGAATAACAAGTGAATTATTTACGAGATAAATGTATTAAATAACGTCTATTAATATAAATAATATTTTTCAGACAAAACAAATATATTGATATTTATTATTAGCCTTACTTTTATTTCGTCAAATAGTTACTTAGTTAATTTGTCAATCAATACAATTACCATTAGACTATTAGTGAAAAATTCTTCCTTCTCAGGCATAGTATCCATAGGTGTAGTGCGAAGTCTTAATTGCCACAAGTATCATTAAGCTTATAATCAACGAAACACAAAACATATTTACAAAGGTTTACAACCTAATAAATCACATAGCATCTAGTAGCACGTCCGCAAACAAAGATTACAACGCCATTTTGAAAGCGATTACCGCACACTAATTACCTCTGACCAGAACATTACTAAACGAGTGTTTGTCTGTAATAACTAATACGACGAGACTAATAAGTTATTCGTATGCTAATGTACAGAGACTCGTGTATTGTATAGTTTTCTTTTGCAATGAATCACAAGAGTCAGTGAACTTGACGTACAATACATAGCTTCTATAGATGAAGATTAATATTTTACGCGTTAGACTACTATTGAGATTAAATTAAATGAAACGTAACGCCTTGAATTGACTAGAGTAGCAACGAATCAATCAATAGTCATTAAACACATAGACGATGTTTTATCTGACCAAAAGTATATATCAATTTTTATCTATGGAAAAAGATAGAACGTAAGCCTTACTTCAAGCTTATTACAAGTTTATTTCTTTTTCATTCAATAAAATTAAAACACTTTAATTTTTTCCAGATTTCGAGATAGAAGCCTAAAAAGAGATAAGTCGGCATCAAGAAGTTCAGAACTCGACAGTAGTCCAAACTCTGCTGGATCCAGGTCGCATGATGGTGATCAAGACGACGATGACGATAGCCTTGATATCAAAACTAAAAAGTAAGTTATTCTAACAGGTTTCTTTTTTGCTTTACAAGAACCCAGTTCAATACCTATTTTTATCTTAATTAATTATAATATTTATACTCTCTTATTTATTTATATCATTGTAGATGAAACTGTTTAAAATAGTAACTTACTCTTATTTTAACAATTTGTACCACTTTAACCATTGTACTAACTCGTCTCTTATCACTTTAGTTCGAATACAATTAAATACAAAACGCGATATAAATGTTTATTCTAATGCATTGTATAATGATACTAAAATTAGAGTCATTTTATTTATTAGAATAAGAAGAATATATAGTTTGTTGTAATCACAATGTTATTGTTTTAGAAACAACATTCAAAGATGGTACTCATTTAGAACAAATGCTCTCAACGGTGGGCCGAAAGCAAACAACACGCTACAACCTTCGCCCAATCAGAAAAACCCGGAAACTTATCGTAAGTGAATTTTACTAATTTTTCATTTTATATTAAACTAAATTACTTAGGTACTTATATTCTTTATTTATTTTGTTTCAGTTTCTCGTCCAATGTCTTCCCTATCTTGTGGCCAGTTACATATCCTAAGAAAACTAGCGTTGTTAAGGCTTACTGCGTGTATGGAAAGGTACTGCCCTTCCCACAAATCTGGCTGGAATTGGGAACTACCCAAACTTATTAGAAAGATTAAGACACCAGATTACAAGGGTATGTTGACATTCTACTTGAAATTAAACGTGTACTTAGTATTTAATATTATATTTTACTACAGAATCGATAAATGCCATTTGCCTTATCATATTATAGATTTTGTATACAATGAAAATATACGCACTTAAACCTAAAAAATTAATTCGATTCCACTTCTTTTTCAGATAAAACAGTTTTTGGTGTTCCTCTAACGGTATCTCTACAAAGGACGGGTCATTCTTTACCAAAACCAATACAGTGTGCTCTAAATTGGCTTAAAAATAATGCATTGGATCAGGTAATGCATTCAAAACATCTATCTGCTTATAATCCTAAATTCTTGCAAAAAAAAAATTGGAGAAATATCACTTACTTTAATTTTCTTACAGATGGGAATATTTCGGAAAGCGGGTGTGAAATCAAGAACAGCTAAATTGAGGACTGCAGTCGAAGCAGCGGGTGCAGCCAATGCAGCATTTGCTATAGAGAACATGAACACGATTGATCCGAATCAATCTAGCTTAAACTTTGAGGGTGCTCAGGCGCACGATGTAGCAGATATGGTGAAGCAATACTTCAGGGAGTTACCGGATGCGTTGTTGACGAACAAACTGAGTGAAACTTTTATTGCTATATTCCAACGTAAGTAACACTTAGATATTTTGATTTTTTGTTGGTTTGTGTAGTACAGTTTGATATGTACGTTTGTATGTACAATGAATCTAAAAAGTTCAAATAAAAAAAATTGTTATGTCATTTTTCAGATGTTCCAGAACCGTTAAGGCCTGATGCTGTTCAATGTGCATTGCTTCTTCTCCCTGAAGAGCATTTAGAAGCATTACAATCTCTTCTCATATTTTTATCTGAGGTAGGTTACGTTTGACATTGTAAAAGCGTTATATAACTATCAGGCGCGGTCGCAGGTTGAAATATTGGGGAGGGTCACATGTTTTGGGAGGGTCACAAATATAATACTAGCTTTTATAGTGCAGTTTTGAAAATTGGAGATTTAGTTACGTTCTATCAGATTTTTTACTGTGTCAACGAAGCTTTTTCATTTGACAAGAATGGTTTTGGGGGGGGGTCATGTCTCATGTGACCCCCTCCCCCCTCTCGGACCGCGCCTGATAGCTATATATTGTTTTTGATTTCATTTGCAAGATTTTTGTTTCATTAGAATTTCTTATAATTGTTTGATCCTGTGAATTTGCTAATTTATAATATCAGGGTATCTTACGTTCAATTATTAAGTCGCCGTCTTTTGGTGTCTATCTGTCTTTGCAAAAAATAATATCTTTACCTTATGTTACAGGTGGCAGAGCATTCAGCTGTGAATCAAATGACAGCGTCTAATCTGGCGGTCTGCTTCGCACCAACTTTGTTAAGGTTACATCACGCTCCACCGCATACTGGAAGCACTAAGGAAGGCAATTCAAATAGGTATATATTTTTCTCTTCCGTAATTTTTGTAAAGTTAGTCCAGATATGATGTTATATTTCAATTAACATTATAGCTACAGAAAAGAAAATTAAAACTTGACTGTACGTTTCTATATTACCTATAAATCATTTCATAAACTAAACATTTACTATATTATATTATCTATACTAAATATTTGTGGAAAGAGAATTGTTATGGATGAAGCAGTGTCCTCACGTTTTTTGGTAACAGCCATCAAAATTATTAAACTTTACCAAAATCCCTTTATAAAACTCTGAATCAATACAAAATTGTATTTTAACTCCAGGATGATAATAGAGAGCGTAGCAGACCAGCGTCAGATCAGCGAATCCCGCGCCGCACACGCGTGTCTCCTACTGCTCATACAACAACACAAGCAGCTGTTTCTAGCACCAGCCGATATGCTCGCAAGGTGCAAGTTCAACTACTTCGAGGAAAGTGTGCCGGTAAGTAACCTTTTACTTTTTCATTAGACTTGATTAGATTATATCAAAAAGTACTCTAAATTAAAAATATGGAAATGTTATTTGATGGTATCTATGGTACGCATTTTTGAACAGATGGTAATTTTACCTGGAACATGATTAACTTGTAAAATAATGATTTTAAAGGAGATTGTAAAAGCCTATTTAAATAAAATATACTTTGAGTTGAGTGTAAGTTTCACACACATAAACACTTATTTAATATATAGCTTTAGCTTGATACATCGTATAGGTATGTGATAAAAGACATAATAAAAAAAAGACGATAATTTTATATTTCAGGTTGCACTTGAAGAATTGGGAGCAGATTTCAATCAAGACTGGAAAGGCTTCCAGCAAGCCTGCATCAAAGCTTTACTTAAAGAGGCCAAAGAGAAGTACGTAACTCCATTAATTACATTATCATTAACCTACTATCCGAATCTAATGAATAACCATTAGGAAGTTCTACTTAGATCTTCAATTTCACTTCACTTATTAACATTTTGTATTATAACCTTTTTAATGCCTTTTTAGAGTCTGTGGCCGGTCGGGAAAGAGGTGAGACTAGGTGTTAGCCATTCATGGCTCATCTTCGATGTAGCATAATCTGTTCTTTACTGTTCTTATCTACTCTTTCTTCCTATCTTCTTCTAAAATTCTTTAACTTTCATTGAATCAGATATTGTGTTATCCAGGTATAACTGGTGACTATAGGAAACAATTAAAGAACTATCGTTACACGTTACGTTTTGTAGTTTAACTACACTTTGCATTAAAGAACAGATTAAACAAATTCACTTCATTACCATCTTAGACGTGTTGGTGCAACGTAGTTTATCAGTAGTTTTCACTTAGAGTTGCTGTAGTTTAGATAGGATGCAAAGATTCGTTTAAAAAAAAACGATTGCTTAAATTCTTAAACAATTTTAATGTGTAATCAAGTATGACATAATTGTTTTCTGGTGCTATTCTTGAGTCAAGTTGAATGCAATTTAGGTCAAGTTGAATACAGAAAATTTTTCGTTAAATTTCACTTCAAATAAAGATATAGGTAAATTTTCAAATCAGTTCTAAACACATTCTTATTGAAAGATTAATCTCTTGACGCTTTTCTTCAATGACAGGAGATTCTAATAAAATAAACCAAATCCTCATATGTCCTTACACCCATTTCTCTATGACGTTGGTAGCTGTGTGATATCTGAGTTGTTATATATTTACTATAAACATTTTTCAGGTCCTCGCCCAAATGAAACTATACCAAACAAAAACATAAGCAAAACTCAACCTTATTCCAATAAACATAAAATCTATCTAATTTTCCAGGACCCGAGGTTGGATGTCAGTGTCGGGGGCGGCTCCTCACGTGGAGCTGTGTTGTAAGAAGGTTGGGGACGGCCACCCGCTGAGGCTGTGGCGCGCTACTACTGATGTTGAGGCGCCGCCGCAGGAGGTTATGCAAAGGTAAGGATGTCTTGGAACATAGCTATAACATATAGGATAGTTCCTTACAACCAGGACTTTGATTCCCTAATTTAATGCATAAAGCTTTAATAATAATTTGCTTATAAGAAAATATTACACACTCGCTTGTAATTCGAATTGATACATAAAATTCTGACTCTGGTTTCTGGTCCAATTTCAACATTTTTTTTAATTCCAGCAAATTTTGTGACTATTTTGTCGGCTATATACTGTTGTCTATTACCAAGACTTCTTCTTCTACTATTATCAAGACTTCTTCTCCTTTTTCTAATTTTGTCAAAAAATAACGATTTGTCTAAAGTTCGTTAGATACAGAAAATCGGCTATAACCAATGATACTGATCAGTTATTAGTATTGCTGATATTATTCGGTTGATACATCATTTCCAATTTAACAGGATACTCCGCGAGCGGCATATATGGGATGATTCTCTGGTGAAATGGCGGGTGGCGGAGAAGCTGGGAACGAATGCTGAGGTGTTCCAGTACATCACGGCTTCGAGCTTCAACCTGGCGCCGAGGGATTATTGCGTGTTACGGTAAGTATCGGTTACAGCTTTTTTATTAGTATAGCAATATTATTTTTTTTGTTTACATTTTTAAGTTTTATGTTCCCAAGAAAAAGCACGTGTGAATTTTTAGGGAACCTTAATATTAATGTAGAAATATCGAAGAACTGAACAACACTGAACAGTGGTAGTCATGGTATTCGATGGATACATAAAACAAAAAAAATCTTGAATATATATTCTCTTTGTATGAACACTGTGCATCACGCTGAAAGCACGAAATAAAATTGTGACCGCATGAGCTGCTAACATACCATCATTAATTTCTTACAGTTACAGTTCTTTATTTTCTTAGTATAAATGATACTTAGTGGTTTTCTAAGTAAATTTTATTTATCACCTTCCAGGTCGTGGCAGCAAGGCGGCGGTGGTGGCGGCTGGTGCGCAGTAGCAGAAACATCAGTAGCGCACGGGTCACCGCCTACATCAGGCGCTCGTGGTGTGGTCCTCGCCTCACGGTACCTCGCGCAACCGGCGGGCAAGGGACGGAGCCGCCTCGTGCATCTGGCGCGCGTTGACACTATGTAAGAATGACTCTTCAATTAGAGTCACTTTTGTATATCAATCATACATACAGGACATTGTAGCAGAAACTTCAGAAGCACACGGGTTTCCACCCACAATTGGCACACCCAGAGTGTTCCTCGTTTCAGCTGCCTCGTGTATCTGATGCGCGTCGACTCTATGTAAATATGGCCCTTCTATAAAAGTCACCTTTGAGTGCCAGTCATAATAAGGCAGAAACATTACAACAGAAGCCCACGGGTCACCGTAAGTAAGTACAAGGACAGTAAGGACGGTAGTAGGAACATCAGTATCACACGGTTCGCCGCCCACATCGGGCACGTGTGGTGTGGTCCTCGCATCTCGGTACCTCGCACAACCAGCGGGGAAGGAACGGAGCCGTCTCGTGTATTTGGCGCGCGTTGACACTATGTAAGAATGACCATTCTATGTTATTCTTCTAAGTAAGACATCTTTGAGTGCCAATCATAGGAAGGACGTAGTAGCAGAAACGTCAGTAGCCCACGAACACCGAGCACAAGCGGCGCCTTCAGCTGCCTCGTCCATCTGGCGCGCGTCGGCACTATGTAAGGATCTGACTACTATTTAGTGGCGCAACCAAATAAGCTACCACTTAGCTATATCTATCGGTCTTACCTATAAAAGGCATTCAGAAACCAGCTATCTATTTAGTTAGTATATAAATATATTAGTCAATTTACAATAACAACTTAGTAAAGTAAATTATTTGAGTGTTTTTATCATTTTTTAACCCCCGACCAAAAAAGAGAGGTGTTATAAGTTTGACCGCTATGTTTGTCTGTGTGTCTGTGTGTCTGT
>DVXP01004131.1:0-10640 GCA_018235645.1 Junonia grisea
ATACATACATACATACATACATACATACATACATACATACATACATCCCGAGCTAATAAAAGCGTGTTAAAAATAGCAGATAATAAGAAAAATCGATTTCAATTTTTGTTCTCACGAAATAATTTGCAAATTGAGAAATACAAATATTAATGAACACTGTCAAAATAACATACCACTATAGGCAATTCGACATTGTCATCTACCATTTATATTTTGTATAACAATCTTACATTAAAATTAATTTTAATTTGCAAAATGAAATATATTTTTTCACAAAAATATTTCGTCAAAACTTCCTAGCCTATTAGTAGCTATATTTTTATATAGTGTACCTGGCCCAGGCGCCACTGGACCTGGCACATTTTTGAATCTTATTTATAACCTTTTTTTATTCTAAAAAAGTTTAAAATAAAAAAATAACTCTTAGAAAAAATAGTTAGAAATTAGATACAATCCAGAGAAATTAGATAGAATAGATTTAATCTGCCATTGTTCTTTATAGATTAAACCATTGTATTAAATACCACGGAATTAGGTGCCTTTACCTTAAACAACCTTAACATCCATAACATATTTGTTTCATAATAATGAACCAAAGCCAATCAGCTGCCTATTCATCAACCTATGCATCAGTTCTATGTCCAAAACAAAGCAACAATTATTTGTTTTGTTGTATTTCGGTGTGAAGCGCAATCTATAATTAAAGGCATAAAGGACGTGCGAATTCGACAATTAAATGATAAGGTTCGGATTGGCAATTTTATACATTAACATAAAATTATATAAAATCGTGTCTAAAACTATAGCATACGACAAAAGAAAGCTAGTACCTACAAGCCAAATGTGTAAGTTTCAATGATTGTAATTCAAAATTCAAAATACACAATTAAAGTCCTAAATAAATGATTTATTAAGTAATCGCCTAATAGCTTGTTTGACAGATGGTCATCCTTTATAATTTAGCACTTTATCTATACCGATACAC
This sequence comes from Junonia grisea, assembly GCA_018235645.1. Classification (NCBI taxonomy): domain Eukaryota; kingdom Metazoa; phylum Arthropoda; class Insecta; order Lepidoptera; family Nymphalidae; genus Junonia; species Junonia grisea. The sequence goes on from DVXP01004131.1 coordinate 986, forward strand.
GTATTTAGAGATTGAGAAACAGACCTTTAAAGTAATACATTTAATAATACTTTCGTTGCTTACTAGTATTTAATTTCAAATTACGTAACACGAATGTTTGAGATAGTACGCTGTAATTGACAAGCAACAAGTAGATAGAAACACATACACACGCGTATACAAATTTTTATATGAATATTATTTTTTATAGGAATTTTGAAATTTACTGTATATTTTAATTTACATTTTAACGGTCTCGGAACAACTGACTGAAGCGCTAGAAAGAGGTAAAAGCGGGTTCGATTCCCTCTTATGGCAGACATTTGTACTTATCGTATGGGTTGCTGTTATTTTCTGGGGGTTCATGGTTGTGTTGTTAATATATATAGAGTTTATTTAATATTTTATTTTTCAGTTACGTGCTATTTGATTATAGGAAAACTATTTGTGATGATTTAATTGAACCAATATTGAATTATCCTTTTTTTTCACGAACAATACCGACGGTAAAACAAAAAGACATAATCATATGTATACCAACCATAGTGAACTAACCTTTTATGAAATATTTTCAGCATACTTTAAATTTTCGAGATAAACTGTGGCCTATGCTTTTTTCTAAGGTATACTTACACCGTATAAGCAATCTTTAATAAAATTTTAAGGTTACTTTCACCCTTATACCATTAGTAAGGTGATAAATAGGTATTCTTTCAATTAGTGTATTAATAGCCTAGTTAAGTTGTGCAAATTTTTTCCAAAATCTTGTGTTCCAAAATGAATGTTCTCCGAAATAATCGATTCATAATTTTTAGTATAAAGCTTAAGGCAAAGTTCGAAAAGACGCTGAAAAAAATTGCAAAATTATAAACAATTAAGAAATATTAAATAATTTCAAAATACGAAAAAGATTCTGAAATATCAAGACCTTAAACAAAGTCATTACTGCCGGCATTGTATTTCCAATGCTTATACCTAAGTTTTACAAGGGCCCTGAAAATAGAGCTAAATAAGGGAAGTCTGGCTTTCACGCGCGTCCCGACATTGATACCTTCTAACAAAATAAAATATTTAAACACTAGCAGACAGCCTATGTTCACCGGAGATAGTGTAGTTTACCAACAGTGAAAGATTTTTTTAAATCAATCAAGTAGTTTTGGAGTTTTTTCAATTCAAACAAACAAACAATCAAATGTTTCCTCTTTATAATGTTAGTATCGAAATAAAATATGAATAAATAATAATAAAATATGAATATTAATAAAACAAATTATTTACTTTTAGGACACATTTTTGACTATAAACTAATCTTAATTTCCAATTGGTGGTGTCATATCCAAAATACTATAGGTACGTTTTTATTTTTTATTTTTTTGTTAATTTTTTGACGCATGGTAAGTAAATAATCATAGATAATATATACCGAGTAGTAATACTATATCTAGTAGCCAATCGTTTTACAAGTTGCGATATTCGAATATTAAAATTAAAAAAATAAAATCAAAAATACACCAATTAGTTAAACGGTAAATTATGACAACATTCACGGTGAGAAGATTTATAAGAGCTTCAAAATGTATCTATCAGGTGATAATGATATGCTAGCGTTTCTGTGACCTACATTTCTAGATTTGTAGTCTGAAAGCGTGGGTAAAATGTCTGGCCGGATTTACTGCTTGCACGGATGCGGCGTCAGACTTAAACTGTGAAAACACGAATGCTGTATAAGCTCTCTTTTCTCCGTCATAACCGACCCGTGCACGTTTTAATTACGAAATGTATAGATCAATATAAACGCGAAATAATACGTGGAGAGATTTGGTTAAATTGTCTTTGTATTTTATTATTTAATTTAGGATCAAAAATCATTCTGTTCATTTCAAAATCTTAGCCAACCAATGCTACGTGAAAAAATATTCAGGAAGGTTATAGGCTACAAAATATGTGGGGAAGGAGAGACAATTCGTCGCCCTCCTGAGACGCACTCCACTGGCCGCGAACGGAGCAACGTATGGGAGGGGCAGCAGATGCTATAGCGCAAGCAATCCCGCAGGGATTTTAGTGAGTACATAAACTGACCTCTCTCCAGAAATCGGGAATGCAGCTAATTACTAGTTTAGTCTAGTTAGTACTTAGTAGAAATTTAAGCAGAGTGAAACAACATAATAACATACAAAGAAGAAAAATCATATTGCTCTCTTACACATGAATTCGATCACGAAGCAACTTTAAATGGACGAAATCAATCGTCACGGGTTTTCTTTCACATATTGGTAAGTTGAGCCATGTTTTCGAGACATATGAATTCTTAAACGTGGACTAACGTCATTTGGACTCGAATCGAACCGACAAGTGGCACTTAGTTGGCGTTCCAGCTCGTTGCGTCACTTTGCTGGCACAAAGAATATTTAATACAAAATATTAAGCATTTCAGAACCATGATCCCAGAAACATTTTAAATATTAACGAAATTTCGTCCAATTTTACCTATTTTGATTGTGCAATACATTTTTATTCGCAGATCGAACTATAGACTGGAACCCAATCGTATGTTTAATCAATAAATATTTGTTTGTTTATTTATTCGTCTTGTTTATTTATGCGCTCTCAGCTTGTTCATTATAAAATTTAGCTTATCTAACCGATATACAATTATTATATAACCACTATACAATTCGGGCACAGCACATTTAACTTACAGCAAGCCACACAATTTGCTACAGCGACGCGTAACTACGTTCAAAAATAATTAATAATTTATTATACAATTACTTATAATAAATTATTTATGATTTATAAACAAAATATATGACAGATTACCTATGGAACAAAACGTCGTTTTTAGTAGTCAAACAACGAAAGAAATATTAGTAAAAATACCTTCAGTATTTTCTATGAATTTATCGAATTGGTCATAGTACAAAAGACGAGTGTTCTAAAGCCCACATAATCGAAATATTATTTACTTAACGGGTGGAATTTTGATATTTCCTCCTCTCGATCTATTTCCGAATGATATAACTGTATATTGATGCGAGGAATCCTTCTAATTTTTCCATTGTATTTTATTAATAACGAATAAAAAATCCATCCATTAACAAAAGCTATTTTCTTTTACATATTTATATAAAAGTAAAATATATATTAAAGCCTCAGATAGTGTAATTTCATATCGCCTCCGAAACAGAAAAGAGTTAAAAAAAATAATTAACGAAGCAGGATATTTAACATTGAACATTAATTATAATTTGTAACTTAAAGAAATATGAACATCATTTAAACTTGTTATAGATTTAAATAATAATTTTATTTTTATTTTCCAAATAATACGTATACAAAATTTTAAACGAAACAGCGTTCAGTTGTGCTCAAAAAAGTTTTAAAACGAAATACGGCATTGATGTTGTGTAAGAAAACACATACACTTCACCAGTACATTTTCCCAACAAAGTAACATTTTATAGGCTATAAGGCACGGCTTCCACAAAGGTGCTACATCCGCAAGATGAGTCTTACATGTTTGTACGAAAATAGGTATACGGGTAAAATCCGATTCGTCATAAAAGTATAATAATAGTGGGTCGGGGGTGCCGCAACAACAGCGTTGACCTACACAGCGCGCGCCGCCGCGGCAGTCTTCTGTCGAGCTTTCTAATGACCTCAGGCGTTCTGTGTTGCGCGATAAAACATCCAGCCACTCTGTAACTGATAAAAACTTAACCGCTATTGAAATTCAGCTTGTTACGTGTGGTGAACCTTCAAGGACAGGCGCACTGGGATCCTTCGGATGTTGCGCCAGGAAAATGAACTCTAACTACTGAAGGATAACTTTGTTTTTAATTAGCCGGGGAGCGAAAAACGACGAAGGATTTCTATGTAAGCATATTTTTGAACTACACAAACACTGTAAATTAAAAGCTAACAATTTTATAAACGATTTACTACTAGATTATTTTAAATACCATTCGTCGCTTTTATTTCGATATTCACGTTTTTGCTCGGAATAAGAGACAGAAATTTTAATGAATAAAGTTTTTCAATGCAGTATTTCTTAATTAATGATTGACAGTTTTAAATAGTGAACTAGTTTATATCATAAAACACGTAATCTCGCTAAAGTCACAATTATATTTTACTACATAAGAAGATTTAACTAAAATGTATAGTAAATTAGTAATATTTTCAGAATTAGCTATTAATTCCTTAAAAAAATAGATAAAATAAGAAACATATAAAAAATAAAATACATATATTTGAGACACCAATTCTATGATACATTTTTGTTACGCATATAGCTATGTGTTTTTTGTTTTTCAGATTTAAACAATGAGGAGAGTGAAGCTATAAAATAAATATCTCAATAATAATGTAACTATGAAAAGGATTTTTCATTGTGAGGGAAAAGGAAATGAAAATGACATTATCCAATTTATTTCGTTGTTGCTTTTTTTGCTTCCGATTTACCGAGCTGAAAATACCCTGGAGTGCACAGATATGATAAGGAATAATAAATGCTCATGTTATACATTTGAAGATGGTAAGAGCCGTTTTTAATTTACTTTATCAGACCGGTTTAAATTTAACATATAATGTATAAACTTATTTTACAGCCATATATCTTGATTGCCAAGATACAACCATAAAGAATATTAAAAATGCTCTCAAAAGAGTAACAAACGTGTATTCTTTTTCTATTTACGATCTCGACGGCAGCGAAGAAGCTTTGGGACCACGTTTTATACCGCAAGGCGCTTGTATCAAACATATACACATATCGCGAACTAACGTAAGAGACATCGACGACGAAACGTTTATGCCACTGAGAAAGTGCCTTGAAACATTAAGCATTGTATCGAGCAAAATTAAGTTTATACCACAAAAAGCACTCTCCGGCATGCTGAAGCTAACGTCTCTTGAACTAATATCGAACTATATTGAAGAAATTCAAAGCTACAGTTTTTACGGACTTCCATTGATAAAATTAAATATTAAAGGCAATATTATTCGGCATATATCCGACACTGCATTTGCAACATTAGAGACGACCATCTTGGAAATAGACCTCAGCGAAAACAATCTTACTTCATTTCCAATAATTTCTTTAGCGAATCTCAAACATCTTCGAACTTTAAAATTAGCTTGGAATGAAATATATTTAATTGACAACTCAGCAAATTCTCACCTTTCTTCATTAGAGTATTTAGATTTGAACTCCAACAATTTTGAATTTATTTCTGAAGACTGCCTTAAATTTAGTCCGTCCCTAAAAGTGTTATCATTTCATTTTAATTTCATTGCCAACATTCATCATCGTGCATTTCATTCCCTCATTAATTTAAAATCAATAGATTTGAGCCACAATAGAATCAAAATATTACACACGAATCTCTTTCAAAACAATAAAAAAATAGAGTCTATCGATCTAAGTCACAATCATTTACATCATATTCATGGCTTACTCTGCAACATGCCGTCTCTTAGTAAAGTATTTTTAAGTCATAATAATATACTTGAAGTGCCAATAGATTCTTTTTTTAATTCAAGTAAAATTAGCGTACTACACTTAGATAAAAATTGCATCCATAGCATAAACAGTGAGAGTTTTAGTGATTTAGAAAACTTAGAAGAACTGCAATTAGATTTTAACTATTTAAATCAAGTGCCACATAGTATTTTATCAAATAATAGAAACTTAACCAAATTAAGATTAGACAATAATAAATTTAGTGACTTAAATAATAACACCTTAGTTTCTCTTGTAAATCTTAAGGATCTAAGGATAAATAACAATGAGCTCAAATCTTTAACAAAAAATATTTTTATGAATTCGATTTATTTAGAAGAAATTTATTTGAACAATAACAAAATAACTTTTATCGAGCCTGGAACGTTTGGAACCATGTCGTATCTTAAATTTATTGCACTCCATAATAATAAACTTGTAGACATCGATGACGTGTTGCCTAAAATAAATTCTAATTTAATTATACTTTTACTCGAGTTCAACCAAATAACTTCTTTAAAAAATACAGCGTTGGGACCACAAAAGAGATTACATCAATTGAGCTTGAAAAATAACCACTTAAAATTTATAACAAAAATGACATTTAGTAATCTTACTTACCTAACACGCTTGGAAATGAGTCATAATGAACTTTTAATAATTGATGATTTTTCGTTTCAAAGATTAAATTCAGCACGCTACTTGGACTTACAACACAATAAACTAAAGAACATAACATCTTTTACATTTTTTGGCTTAAGCGAATTGGAAGATTTAGACCTTTCTAACAATAAAATAGTATTTATTTTTGAAATGGCCTTTAATACCTTAAAGAAATTGAGGAGCATAAATTTATCTTTCAATCCTTTAAAAATTTTAAGTAAAAATCTGTTTCAGCAAGGATTACCATTAAGTTCTCTTTTATTGGATAACTCTGAATTAGAACTTATAGAAAATGGCACCTTCCATGGTTTAAATAATTTAAAATACCTTTCTCTCAAAAACAACTCTTTAAAGTCTAGTGATTTAATATGTCTTGATATTCCAGGCTTGAAATATTTATCTTTGTCGTATAACATTCTCGATCAATTGCCAATCGAAACCTTCTTGAATCTTCCACTCTTAGAAGTTCTCTTACTGGAACATTGCAATATTGAGAAAATTTTAGAAGGCAGTTTCATTAATAACAAGAATCTCTTTAAAGTGAATTTTGCACAAAATATTATTAGTGATATCCCAGAAAAGATTTTTAATTCACTCAATGCGATTACCGAATTCAATATAAGTAACAATTTTCTTGATTATATACCATACAGTCTGTTAGATAATTTTACTTTAATAGAAACACTTGATATAGCTGATAACTTAATACCGAAAGTAGAAATAAGTGGTTTTGAGAAACTCATGAAATTGAAATCTTTAATATTACGAAAAAATGAAATAAACATTATTTCATGTAGTAAAAAAATAATACTAAACGAATTAATTTTATTAGACATTAGTTTCAACAGACTAGAGCATTTACCTGAATTTATTTTTGATAGTTTTCCAAATATTCAAAATGTTAATATTTCACACAATAACATAATGCACTTTAGTTTTTTAATGTCCTACAAAAGGGTGGGAGCATCACTGATTAATATAGATCTAAGTAAAAATCCAGGAGTGAATTGGGGTACAATAAGAAAAGTCGACAACACAACACTTATAGACAGCGTATATGAATTACACATAACTTTGACTAACCTAACACATATTGAAGACACGACATTTGAATTATTTTCAAACTTGCAACACCTTTACTTACAATATAATAAAGTTCGACGTTTATCAATAAGCCCATTTTCTAAATTGATTTTCTTAGAAAGCTTAGATTTAAGTTTTAACAGAATTACTCATCTGAAAACGAGCAACTTTCGTGGTCTAATTAAATTAAACTCTTTATGTCTATCTAACAACAATATTGAGTCAATGGAGTCTTTTGATGAAGATTTAAGTAATTTAAAACTTCTAGATCTGTCTTATAATAAATTACAGAATATTATTAACGAACATTTAATCCACTTGAAGGAATTAACAGTTTTAAATCTTTCTTTTAATAACATAAAATATTTATCAGCAACAGCATTTAATAATTTAAATAAAATAATACAAATTGATTTGGAACACAATAAACTTCAAAGTATACCTTTGGAATTACTTACGTCAATAGAAACCTACATACAAGATATATCAATAAAAGGTACATTTTAATTATTTGTAACTTGAAAATATTAAATCTAACTTTAGTTCAGCTTTTTAATCTTTCTTTCATTTCAGATAATATTATAGTATGTCGTTGCCAGAAGAATAATACCTGGACCTGGATTCAAGATCACCCTAAAATAATAAAATCATTTGGGCTCGTTTGTTTAAATGAAGATTATCCTAAAGAGAAATGCGACTTTCCTTTAATTGTTCAATTATCCGTTGACAAACATAATGATAATTCTGTTTTAGTAACATGGCTCATAAGAAATCGTACCGCAATAAAAGCCTTAAAAATTTTATACTATAATGAAAATGTAGATTCTGATGTAAGTACAACATCAACCATTAATCTACCATTAATCATCCTAACACCAGTTAAACCTGAGTGGCATTAATTTTCAATAAAATAACGAATTAATCACGCAACACGCATTAATCATTTCATATTCTTCACATCCACTAAAAATACATTGTAATACCTTGTGTCTTATTATTTATTAAACTTACTCATGTATTTTCAGGTCAAACTGAAAGATGTTGATATAAATTCCATGTCAATTTTGATACCTAATCTCCTACCAAATATGAATTACATTGTGTGCATTCTCACCATGTACGAAAATGCTATGATAAATATTGATGAAGAAAATGTGTCCGCAGTTAACGAAACCGATTATGAATTTATAAACGTCACATCAAAAATGAGACGGAATATTGCAGCTTCTCTCATCGCTCAATCACCAGCTAGCGAATGCGTTTCTTTCGACACGAACAGAAAACCTTTAACAATAAAAGTAAAACCAAATAAAGTTTTCAAAATGTCTTCTATTCTGAATAGACGCACTGGACTAATTGTAGGTTGTTGTTTAGGTTTTGTAGTATTTTTTGTAATGGTCACCGTTCTGTTGTACACTAAGTTTAAAGAGAGAAAACGTATAGCCAAATCCGATCCAGCGTGGTCAGAGATGAATGACTATCATTCCTTGCAGAGCAAAGAAGATATTTTACAAAATTCAACGACGGCCTCCACAGATAATATTTTATTAGGGATGACGAAAAATCGCAATATATCTTTCGAAAAGACAAAGTAAATGAAATTCGAGGACAGCTAGCTCAGTATAATTAAATTGTGACTCGATATTATTGTTTTACTTGTTAGAGGAAAATTTGGAACGTTATGACAATAGATGCTAATTAATTATTACTTTGGGCCTATAGTTCTTAGTCATGCTTAGATTGTATGCTTAAGGTAAATGTTAGAATATATAGATAGAGACGTTAATGGTTATATCAATAGATATTAGAAAACGTTTATAAATTTAGTAGATAAGTAGATGGAAATATTTATTAAATTGTTGCAACGAATAATTTGTTTCATTTTTTTAACTTTTATTAAAACAATCATTTTGCGTAAAAAAGGTTAAAATAAAGTTTCAGTTTAAAAGAATGTTCTGCGAAAAACATATCAATAATTTTAGGAATTCCACCTACAAATTCTAACTTTTCCTATTAGGCGAACAATTTGAAAGAATGAAAATTGCAAAGTTTTAACTTTCGCTTCCTTCCTCCGCGTCATCCCAACATTGTGCAGATGTTTTTGCAGACTTGACGACACAATGGCGAATTTTAATGTTTTCGTCAATGAGAGATTTATAACTTCACAAGTGTTTTATTATTATTATTACATAAGTAGATATTGATTATAAAAATATAATACTAAAATTTAATAAAAATCAAGAAGTTCACTTAATAAATCTGAAACTGTATTCTTGTTTCGATCTAAGCAAAATTCATTTGAATTTAGAACATTAGAAGAGCTTATCCTAAAATAACGTATATGAGTATTTAATATTCCGTAAATAAACTTTAAGATGGAAAGCTCAATTTAGTGACTAATATTTACAATTATACACTATAATTATG
>DVXP01004132.1:0-10640 GCA_018235645.1 Junonia grisea
AAATTAAAGTGTCACATACGCATACATAATGAATGTAAAAATGTGTGTATGTAGTGTTTTATCACATATACCTTGTTAGAAAAAAATATTGCGATATATTTTTAAACATATTTTTTTTAATTTTCCTGTATTTACATTTTTCGAATAGTGATTAGTCAATTTACTTTAAGGGTGCAATATTTCGTTTACAGTTAGAGGGTTTTTATTTTTGTAGACTCTGATATAGTAATAATAATTGAAAGAAATATCTATTTACATAATAAAACTACACGATCAGGAATAATTTAACTATTTTTAGCTAGTATTACTTTTTGTTAAAACATTGAGTTTATTTTGTAATTGAAATCGAGATATTTTCTTATCGTTATTAATAAGGGCATATAATTTCCTAGATGTAATTAAAACATCTAGACCGCGATTAATCTAGGAGCTTAATCCCTGAAGATTAGTGATGTAAGCTGATAATTAACATCAGCACATCCGCTACTCATTACAACAAGTAGGGTTGTCAACCATCCTGATTTTCTAGGACATATCCTGGTTTTTGGAACATCCTGATATGTTTTGAATAGTTTTTAGGCAACGTGTTTTGAAACCTGTGATTTGAAAATACCCTGATATGTTCAGGTATATTTTATTGTACTTCATACAATTTTACTCTTATACTTTTATTATAATATGGTTATAAATTGATCGTATTTCATTTAATTATCGTGGGGAAACCTGCATGTGGCAGGAGAAGTTCTGACACATGTCCAAATGTACATCCGCCTACCTGCAGTGAAGGAGCATGGTGGATTAAAAGCTCTTAGCCTTCTCCTAATCAGAGAAGATCCAAAGGACTTATGTGTATCAACAGTAAGTTTCCAGATTTTTTACTAATTTTCACTATATTTTAATTATACTGTTGCTGGTCTACCACGGCGTCCACTTTTGAGATGATTAATCCTGGTTTGTCAACTTAAAATCCTAGATTATAAAATTCAAAGTTGGCAACCCTATAGTAAGCAGTAACGCAAGGTTATCTGTCACCCGGCTAACGGCATTTGATTGCTCGTTTTTCTATAAACGGACAAAAACATTTATGTATACAGAAAATATATTTAAATGTCTGTCTGTGATTACTTTACCTTTATGGTAGGTGAAAATTGCGATGTGGTTATAGTTGCGGATTTTTGCAATTACTACAATTTGAACTTATGGGGCTTGTAGCATGCTGTCTAGCAAAGGCAGGGTTATATTTTCAAACGGATCTGGATATACATATATACTGTATTACATAATATGTATGTGTGTTTTTTTATACCCTAGCAGCATTCCAACAGTTGGTTGCATTTTAAAAGTGTTTATTATGGAAGTGTATCGATTTATATCTAAATATAAAAGTTTAAAGTTTTTTAAACAGTCGAGTTTCTTGCCGGTTTCTCGGCTAGGATCTACCTTCCGAACCGGCGGCGGTAGATTAAAAAATGTAAACTGACGATTCAAAAGAGCTGCCAAAGCCAACTTGAATAAAGAATAATTTTAATTTGTGATAATCCAAAAACTCTTAAATATAAAACACAATAGGTACCTATATACTCGTAAGGTTATTTATTTAAAAGTTTTTGGATTAATGAATCTGAAAATTAATTTGATGTGGCACATATAGCCGAAAAAATAAAGGTTTAATGGGAAACCGATAAATAGGACTAATTTAAAAGTATTTTGTTTGAATTTAGCATTTGATATATTTAATTTAAATTCTTTAGAAAAAAATATAAAGTAATTTACTAGGTATAAATGTCGAGCGTACATCAACAAATCAATTCAGCAATCATAAAAATATCCTGTTTTGCATTTCTATAGACATTTTTCTACTTGAAATATTTTATTTGAAGTATTTTTGTTACATTACATTACATTATTATTGAAAACGGCTTCCGTTATTAAATTTTATGTCAACCGGAAAGCTATTTGAAAGAGTAATTGTTATCCAACAATTATTAATTACTTAACGAAGGGTGAGCGTTAGAAACTAGTTTGAATTTTTGAATGTGACACCCTTTGAAATATTAACATTAAGCTGGAGTTACATTACGAAATTAGTGATGGGAATTTTTTAAACGAGATGGAGCGCTAAATTTTTTCTTGCATATAAAAACCTTGTAAAATTTAAAAGTATCGCTGTTGTTATGGTGCCGAAATGTATGTTAACATTTCAGCAGTTTCAGGTCTCGATTTCCCTAAGAATTAATTTTAAATAATCTACATATTTCAACAATTTTTTTTCAAAATTTAATTCACACTAGACTGAAAGCGCTATCGAAATTAAAAAATATGCCTCGCTCAACATTTTATGGGGCCATCTTGTTTAGTTTCAAATTACGTAACTAAACTGAAAAACTGATCAAAATTTCATGCACCATTTCCGAAATATACCGGTATTTTCAGCTACAGAAGTAATTAATAAATAAGAAGTAAAGCTCTAATTCATTTTTACCCTACAAGTCACAACGTAACCCCAGCTTAACATGAATATGCGCGAATCAGTGAAACATAAATCATACAACAATACCTCAAACAGACAGACAGACGGCTTGTTTAACGACTGCATTATTCAGTGCAACACGTGGATTTGTTGCGAATAAATTGCCAACACCACGGTGTCGGGTGACTGTTGACATTTGCTATTGAAACTGTTGTTTGTTTTTTTAAGGTGAGAATGGGAAATGTTCGTGTGAAGTGTACGAATAGGTACTTAGAATTTTTTGAGATGGCATAAAACATTCGTTTTTCTTGCAGAAATTATAATATTTTTTACATTTCTGAACGTACACTGAATGCTCTACTTAATAGAGTATTTGTTCGCATGGTAATTTTGTGATGATTTTAATACCTAAATGTATTTTTTATATTAATCAATAAGAAATAATAAAAAGAACATTTTAACAATTATCAATAATAAAAATACTATGGATTACCATTGATTAATAAAATAAAAAAAATTAAACGAAAATCCAATAAAATACACTTAGATGTACGAAGAGCAAAATACAACAAGTATTTTGCTCATTGTACTTCAAACTAAAAATATTTATACAATCGTCATAATTAAAAATAACGGTAGCGTACACGACAATAAAGCGAATACGCCACGGTAGATCACAGGCGCCGGGTGCGCAGGCGCATCCCGCTCTACTTCGCTTTATTGACAAGCGCGCAGTCTATTGTGCGAGTCCATCAAACGCGGACCCCTATAGGGAGCTCTTGAACTCCTGATACACAATAAACTAATCACGACTTGTGGTACAAGTGATAAGCGGAGCGGCTTTTTTAACGCTAGAGAATGCATTAACGCGTCTATCCTAATAATAAAAGACGACGATACTTTTTTATTCATATGAAATATTATCTTTTAATTCACGAGAATTACATGTTTTTGTGAATGTGAAATTGAAGAGTTTTAATATTTTAGTACCCTTTAATTATTTTTTCCCAATAAGAAGACCTTTGTATACAAAAAAGATAAGCCACTAGACCAAGTTAAAAAAAATCAACATATCTAATATAAAATGCTTTTATTATACGATATGTGGTTTCGCGGATCAGTATTTCTTGAATTATGCGAGATAGAGGAGTCCAAGTTTAAATTTTGTTTAAAAATATGATTATTTTTGTTGCAATTAGCAATTCATAAAGGATATCTCCGTTTCCTCTTCTAACTTGCACCATTCGACAAAACGCTCCATAATAACGATCGGTACAATATTTATATCTGGCTGTAAACGTCACTCCACATTATTTGTAGGACATCGTCGTATTTCATTAAACGGCCATTCATGACCAGTCGCTGTGTCGTTAATTATTGTGTGTCGAATCGTGATATAGCGCTACTGCGAGTAAACGTTATTGCTTTGTAACTCGCACTTTTATCTTTGAATTAAAAAAAATTAAAGCGTTTGTATTAGATATGATTCTAATAACGGTTATTGCACAATGTATACATGAACTTTTTCCAAAATACTAATTTATCAAATGTAAATGAAAAATCGTTAGTACTAAAAGAATAAAAAATATGGACATGACATTAAAATCGATTAATAAGAAGCGAAAGAAATCTTAAATAATTTAGTGTAAGTATTCCTAAAATACAAACTTATACACTGGCCATTCATTAATAATGCCATCTCGAATTGACATTTGTCTATGTCAAACGATATCATAATTATGTAAGACCATGAACGAGATGCTAAATAGTTCGATTTGTCAATATATGTACAGTCATTGACACTGACTATCATGCAGGATTTCAAATTCATTTTTCAATAATCCTTGAAAATAACATCTCATCAAAAATATAAATGTGAAATGAGAACCAAGTTCAATCCTCCAAAATACAGAAATCCTAATACATGATCCACATCCGTGTGCAGAGTTCACATATTTCTATATATTTTGACTTCTCCGATTTTTATTTCTACAAATTTGTGAAGACCTAGTAGCTACATAACTCTGTCAAACCTGTATTTCGTGAAACAATGCGCGTGTCCGTCGTAAAGTGAATGGCCCCCATTAATCTTCGTTGTTCGATCTAACAGGCTTCGCGCTTTTTCTATAAACTCTCATAATAATAAATCTATCTATTTTATGATAATGAACATATAATTCAAATGTTTCGGTTAATAAATTAAAGATTATGTATTATTTTTATTATGTATTGATTATGCAAAGCCAATGGTTTTTATTGTAAAAACTGTTATTTCTTAAATTTCGTTGAGACATAATTTATGCTTTACGCCAATATAATATACGAAAATAAAACTAATAATTATTTTATGCCTTTTTATTGATAGAGTGGCGCCGACCTCTTTTACATTAAAACCGTGTTTGTATCGTGGAATTTGATACAGTGTGCTAAACCACATACCTAAGATAAGTTTAAATAAATAGATTTTCAAAATCAATAGTTCCCATTTCATCTCATGTTCCTGAGTCCTGATCTGAACAGAGACTGCACAAAAATAAACATTCAGACCAAGACAAAGGACCAGTAGATGAGCAGGGACCGTGGTTACAGCTTATGAGTCCTAAGTATTTATTTATTTCTTGATTACGTAGGGTAAGTCTTCATAAATACTCCTGGAGGGTGTGATCAGGTTATGCGTCATTGTACTCACTCAAAATCCCTTCGATGCAGGGCAACAGAGAGTCTGCGAGATCGATTTCGCATGCGCATCCGCTGACCCCCTCGAACTTATGAATCCTATGATTGTCAGGTTCTTTATTATGGTACCAACGGGCAACCATAAAGAATTATGCTATATTTTCTGACTGTGAAAAGCTGTATTGGAATCTACTATTGATAATGTAGGAATTTTCTCGCAACGCCCTAGTTTTACTTATATCATTGAGCAATTAAGACTAATTATGGAAACTCGGCACAAATTCGCTCGCAAGTTTCTTTATAAACGGTCGTACAAAAAACACGACTTAAAAACTTGAAATGCCTTTAATTCCATAGGTTTTCAATTTAATATATCATTACTAAAAATATTTAAAATTATGTTTATTTTTAAGATTATCCCTCTTAATTAATGTTTTATTTTAATTGTCTCGTTTTTCAAAGTATGCGTAACAATACCTACTACCTACTACAATTTTATTTTAATTAAAATAAATGTTTTTGAAGACTGAGAAAATGGGACTAAGAAACCTAAAATGTTTGTACATATTTTATCACATCTCGTGCTGCCAGCCGTTGGTAAAGGCAAGTTATCTTCTGTTTAAAATCGTAATTACAAATAAGGATGTGAAATAAAATCAATTTACCACTTTGTCGCCACTCAAGTACAAAAAAAAACAACTAAACTATACGTATCTTTAAAAGCCATTGGAATAGGTATACCTATATTTTTTATATACAGTAGTCAATGGCAATTTACGCGCAATAGTCGGCCGCGCATTGTTCGCCTGCGCCCGCGCATGCTACCGCGCAAATTACCATAGACGATTGCGTATTGTTCCCCTGCCCGCCATTGTTTACGCAACTGAGTTAAACGAAAAATGTACTAATGGATTCGATGGGCATGTCCTTTCGAAATCATTTCAGCTTGAGTGAAATTATAAATAGAACAGAACTATTCGTTCATTGGGTACAAATTAATATCTAGTTACATAAAACTTACCTACACTGACTACACCAAAACTCACAAAATAATCTTTTAAAATAAAAATGGACACCTACTGCATATAGGTACATATATTGCATTCTATTAGACACCTAAATGTTCCTCTCATTATTTTATGTTGCTTTATTAATTAAATTTAAAAAGTACTTAAAAATGTCCTTCAACACAGTATATATTTTTATTGTCCCTTACTAGTGTTTAACTTAAAACGTTTAAAAAAATAAGCTTTCTTATAGCAATACAAGCTTAAGTCAAATACCACACGATCACGCAGATGCAAATCCGTCAAAATGTCAGTCAAAAATAAAACATAATCAATGAACTAAATCGAATATCTTCACAGTCATGGGCTCGCCAAATTCGATGCTGGAGTCCTGCAGAGTGGGAGATTTGGACACGTACGTATCTGAGCTTTTTATCGCCAACCGTCTATAATCGGTTCATTTCCTATTATATTTACTGTAGTAGTATCTTGGCACGGATAAGTATTTGGGATTTAGTCCAAAATATCGTTGTTATGTCAGCTTCAACGAATACCTTGAAAATTTTTTGTTCTCCATATAAATTTTAGTACTCTATTTCACATCCCTTCCAAAGTATTTTTAGGTTTTTTCCACGGTTCAATGTATATCTTACTAAAATTCGTTAAAAATGGTTTAACAACATGAAAACATAAAGACAGACTAATGGACAAAGTAACTTTCACATTCATACTAGATACCTATATTTTTAAAGGTTGCTTTATAAAGTTTATATGATAGGCTTAAAAATTAATCCAAGTTCATAATATGTTGGTAACATTTTAAATAGAAATGCATTTAATTCGAACAATTAAAAGAATCCGTTAACGTCTCACTCCGTCGCGTTAAGAACCCGAAAGTTGATACAAAAAAATAATTACTCCTCGCAGATACAATCAACGGTTTTCTAACGCGGCCGTTGAGAAGGGTGTGTGATTTTTAATATTATACCGTAATAACTACAACACATTCAAAAATACACCTTATTAAAAAACAATAAGATTGCTTTTTAAACGAATGACAATACAAATGATTTGAAAACAGGATGCGATGCACGAGCGACCGTTTTGTAAAGGGAAAAGAATACGTTATAATTAACATTATAATATATCTCGAAGCCGGAGAGAGTAATTAGGGACGTGCCTTTCTGTTTGAAAAGTTTTAATTACGAGTAAAGTATGCGTTCGTAAGTTTAAGAGAAGTATTGCGTTCGTTAGATAAGACTTCAACGCGTTGAAGCCGTTTGAAGTGTAAATGAAGTCGGTCAAAAAGCGAGTATGAAAGAATATAGTCTTTTGTTTTATGCTTTACTTTGTTGATACGACTGATCCATTAATAGTCCATCACTTATTAGATGTATTGTTACAAATGACAAATTCCACTTCTTGTTAAGTTCAGCGACGAGATGCCACATCTATTAAAGACGCAAACGACAGACACGCTAAAGAAATTAGTAAATATCGTGGAAAATTCGCATTAAATGCTTAAATTTGGCATAGAGAGTTAAGACCCTGATGTCAAATTCAATTAATTAAATAATAATCGACTAAGGAAAATTAAAACATCTTAAATTGTTTTAATATTAAAAATGTTAATCTTTTGACTCTTAAACTTTAATAAATTAGTGTCATAAAGTTTAGTACTGAAGGCTACATCAAATATTGCATCAATATAATTGAAATGCCAATCTGTCAATTAGTGACTTTATGATGAATTGCATGCCAAAACAATTTTTCGTTTATTTATTCAATAACAATATATATGTAGTTTAAAAGTGTCCGATAACATAAAGTTGCTATATTATTTATTAATAATATAGCAACTTTATGTTTTTACTTTATGTTTAACCATAGTTTATGTAACCAAAATTAATAAAAAATACAGCAGTAGTTTCATAATTCGACCCCATAAATAGGTGGGACTAACAAATGTGTTTTTTATTTGAATTAAATTTTTAACTTTATTAATTTTTCCTATTGGACGAAATGCCTCTCAAAAAAGCTGCTTAACTTTTTTTCTAAATAATTTTTAATCTTCCCCGATAAAATAAAACCAAAATAAGATTTGCTACTGTCATAGACTGTAAAAAATGTCACAACGGTAGCTCAGTTTAATTGAAATAACAAAAAAAAACTTTACCCTGTATTAGATATTGCTATTTTTTGCCCTGATTGATATAAAAGTTCTGTAATAAAAGTTAGAGCACCAGCTGCCGCCCCAAATGTCATGGCGAGACGAATTACAGATTAAAAAATATGTTTGATGAGAATTATAGTGCAAGACATGTTTTTAGATAGCAAACTGACAAAATTGAATAAATATAAAAAGTAATTTAAACCAATGTCAGCAATATTTTATCATATTATTCAATACTTTTTACAATACTTGCGCTTAGAATGTTACGAGTAAAAAAATTATGTTATTCTTATATTAGATTTATTTTCATACTTAATTTTGATAAAGAATTTTAAGTTAGAAATAGGATACAGATATACTTAATTAAAAATTGTCTTTTTCAACTGCAAATAGATGTAACAAATCATAAAATATACAATTATAAATAATTATAAAATTAAAGTTATATCATATTACAGAAATAATTCATACATTAAATGCCACACATTTCTAGAACAAACACATTTTTATTTTCAATTAGACAAAAAACTAACAATCCTCTTCATAGCATGGAACATACAGTTTTAATTAAGTAATTACCGCGTCACGAATTAAGAAAACAAATTCATACGAAAACAATAGCCTAAATACTACACATTCCCAGACAAGCTCGAGAGCTTAATTTGGAAAAGCTCAAAAAAGCTCACCAGATTCTTAGCAGATAGCATCTTAACCAAACAATTGTATGAAGTTAGAATATTTGTAAGCAATTTTTTTACTAAATAATAGTGTGTACCTACTAAAATTTTGTGTATACATTACAGTTTGTTTGTAGATATTAAAGAAAAATTTCGCATAAATATAAGATGTAGTTCTTCCTTTATTTTTATACTTTTTTCGCTTTAGAAGCAACAACTAAAATACCTGTAAACTTACCTATGTAGTTTCATTAAGAGAAATAACAATAAAATATTTCTATAAACAGATAACATAGGTAGAGCTAAAATCGTTAAACTATAGCCGAAGCCGTTTCTACTGTTAGGTTAAATAATATAATATATTACAATAATATATTTAAATTAATCTCAATAAATAACCAAGTAATTATTAACTAACTTCAAAATTATATTAAAATGCGATATTTCTAAGTTTTTACGAGACAGTTGAACCACGTTAAGCCAAGCGTGACTACCATTTCTACCTGTTACCTTTTTTGTTTTAACCCGAAGACCATTAGTTAATCTATTCAACAAAAAATAACATGTGTGGAGTATTATCTCCTAAACCGAATAATTATTTTTAATTAGATTAATTTCAACGTAATATCTTCAAGATCTCTACCCAATAGACCAATATCTTTGCCTCTGTTTATCAAACGACTTTTCTTTTTCAAGTAATTATTGACAAGATGTAATGTCATCATTAATTAACAGTGTTTTTTTAGATGTAATACATATTCGTACACATTTTGCTGGAATTTTCAATATTAATTGTCGTCAAATTCGATCACATAGTCCTATTGAATCACTGGGGGCACAAAAACACAAAAATATCATTATATAACATCAAGAAGAGCTTGAAACGTAACGGCTTTTGTTTTAAACGTACACAAAAACTCTAATCTTGTTTAAAAAACCGAATTGGTTCTCACAAATTGCGTGAGTGCGTGGTCGTGTCTCCTTCAGGGAACAGATTGTGAGCCCACACTTACACGTTGGTATTAAGTTAATTACAGGTGTTACAATGAAACAGGCGTCAAAAATATTTTTTTTACTGAGTAAAAAGTATTTTGAAAATAAATCTTGCTTAGATTGTACCTTTGATTGAGTTAACTATAGTTCCTAAGTGAATTCAAAAAATGTTGTGATAAATTTCAAGACTGGATCTTTACCTTATTTTTTTTTTTAATTGCAAAGAAAATCAAATTAGTTCTACTTATATTTTTCTACCTAGTTCAAAGTATGTATGTTGGACGGACGCTAGCTCTTAAACTAGAGGATTTTAAAAAAAACATGATCATTATACCATTATCGTGAGACCCAAGTATGCTCGCGTGTTATGTCTATGTTGCATTATTATACAATATACATATAACATGATAGAGAATATTATATTATGTAATTTTTATTTTATTCTTTTGTTTATTAAAATATAAACTGAATTATATTTTTATTATCATTAAATATTTTTGTATTTATTTACAGTAACAGCATCATTACTTAAATATCTTGTATTTTAAGAATAATTCATAATTTTTTGTAAATAACAAGAATCGAAACACCTTTTTTTCTCTTACATTTTTGGATTATTTTTTGTCATTTATAGCAATTTTTTA
>DVXP01004133.1:0-10639 GCA_018235645.1 Junonia grisea
TACCGGACTGCGGTCCTCCTCTCGGCCGTATGAAAACGGATGCGTGAGACCCCCATCTCACGCACCCACGGCCGGAAGGTACTACTACTTGTCGGAAAATCCTCATCTTTCATTACTATTTATATTTTTAGGTAACATTAAACCTTTTACCGAAGTAATCCGAATACTTAATACTCGTAACATTAGTTTGATGTGAGTTTTGCCTATTATCCTCTATCAATTTACTTGCAAGATAAAATGTGTCCAAATAAATAATAAAGGATTTGTCTTACCAATGTCGTGACTGACTTATACGAGGAATCTAGTGTTCTTAAAATCTTATCATATTATAATTGGCCAAGTTCGTGTCGAGCCACGCCCATCAAGGGTTCCATAGTTTTAATCATGATATACAGATATTCATTAATATGTATAATCTTTAAAATTAACTTATTTCTTAACAACTGCATTTTTCTTCACACTTTCTCGGCGTGATCCATATGTAGGTATTCTCATACCGAATCACAGCTTTCTAGTGTTAAGGGTTTTGGAGCAAAGCCGCGGACAGACAGCCAGACAGACAGACGGACATGGCGAAACTATAAGGACTACGGAACCCTAACAATGCATTAAAAACATAAACAACCCAGACGGACATTTTAGTTTATTAGACATACATTGATACATAGGTAAGCGAATCAATCTATCTACGTAGACTACGTAGGTACTTAGTTTAGTTTGTACTTATTCCTGTAATTCTAAAATAAATATATCTTTACTTTTAACAATAAATCTCATTTTAAAGCAAAGGTTGGCATATTAAAATCTGGGTAAGGCCCCATTACAATTCATCTCATGCTCGGCGGCGAGGGAAAACAATATAGAAAAGGAAGGTTATGACTTATGACTTATGAGGAAACCTACAGATGTCGGAAAGATCTCACGTACGGGATATATTTCTATATTTTGACTCGAATGTGATTAGATCACCATGCATTCCGATATGGACCGGGAGAAGGATAAATCTATATTTCACCTTGTAATTTAATATACTTTTACGACTTTTTCTTAAGTAAAATTATTTATTTATGCTTTTGTAAGCACAATAAAATAAAAGCCTGTAAATTTCCCAATGCTAAGAAGCGCTCCCTTCCATTCAGGAGGCTAAGAGCTTAGTCTGAAGAACTGTTTCTTTGCGAGTTGACGGATGTTCGTCGGAATATCTACCGACATAAAAGTTATTTACCAAATCATATTCGTAGAATAGTTTTGGTACCAGCCTGTACACATGCCACTGCTGGGCATAGGCCTCTTCTTCTATGAGGAAGAAGGTTATAGAGCTCAATCCACCAAGCTGCCCCACTGCGGATTGGTGGATATACATGTGATACATATGTGGATATACATGTGGTACATACACATATCTTCCGGCACCTGCAGGTTTCCTTACGATATTTTCCTTCGCCGCCGAGTTGAAGACGAATTTAAACACAAAATTAGCATTTGAAAAGTCAGCGGTGCTAGCCAGGATTTGAACCCGCGACCTCCGGTTTAGATCCACGTATTTTCAAGACTAGGCCATCTCGGCTCAGCCAGAATAGTTTTACTTTTACTTAATCTGACAAAAAAGTAAAAGCTTAAAAATATAATTACTCTGGTAACCAACTATTAATGAACAAAAACTATAGCAGTCGGCAATTATTTCGATGAAATTAAATCTTTTTAAATAAAAATATATGTTAAAATCACAAACCTAGGATCAAAATTCAAATAATATCTCGTTTAACCTCGGAATCGATCCCTGGATCAATCGGTCACTATCACTGGAGTGAAACGAGGTCAATAATGCAATACAATCAACTCAAATAGGTACATTTATATTAATTTATTTATTAATAAATTTCAATTAAAACTTTACCCTGCGTCAACAAAAAAGTCATATTTTTTGTTGACGCAGGGTAAATCTTCATAGATACCCGACTCTTAGGAGGGAGGTCGAGTTATTTGAGATTGTATTTACCAAAAACCCCTGCGATGGCTGCCATCAGCAAGGAAACGGAGAGGCTGCGGGATTGCTTTCGCAGCACGTCCGCTGTCCCTCCCAATGCAACATGACCTATCTAATATCAAAATAAGAATCATTCATTGTCAATTCCTAACTAGAAAAATTATGAATGCACAATCGAACATATGTACATATAAAATTAATAAAATATTATAAATATCAACTTATATCTAATAGTAGAATTCATAAGCACCCTATTTTAATGTGGGGTAAAAAAATGTAGCTTTTAAGAATTTGGCCTTTGAATGCCGATGTCTTTGTATATTATTACTAATTATAGAAAAGATGATTCGAAAACATACGAATACCTTATGCCACTAAGGAATTCGGGGCAATTTGATGGTAAAAAAACACCATCAGCTGTTTTATTTAATTAAGCCTTGCAAATTTGTCACCGGTTCCGAGTAAGACTGTTTTTGCTCACTGTTCATTCTCAGAACTTTAATGCCAGTATAGGTACTTTAAATAGTTCTTTAAAATAAAGAATGATGCGCTGCTTTAGGGGTCGTTCAAGTATTACGTAACGTAATTTGAAAATATTTTAGACCCCCCTCCCCCACATGTAACGCACCGTAACGTTGTTCTGTACCCCTCCCCTTAGACTTTACGTAACATTTTACCAAAATTTTAGGTGAAAATGGTCACTCAAATAATTTTCGAGCCCATTTTCATCTTTAATCTTTCATCAAATCACAATTATGTCGTTACGTAACGCATTGTTTTACCCCTCCCGGCCCCATAGCGCACCGTAACGTCTTACAAAACCCTCCCCTCCCCCAAACTGCGTTACGTAATACTTGAACGAACCCTTATTTCATTGTTAACTTTGTTAACTGCAAGGCAAAAGCGCCTTAACTTTTACTCATTAAAAGTTACGTACACATTGTGGTGCATGCAAGATACTGTTGGTTAGTTAGCGTGTTATTTCAGTTATTTCCTCGTCGTCAGCATCTATTGTAATTAACGGGCGTATCTATTATTTTTATGTAACTAACTATTAAAAACATAATAGTCAGTATTGGTTGGCTATAAATGTATAATCCCTAGAGAAAAAAACAAAGCCAAGCATTGGATTTGTAACAGTGACGGGCTTAAACATTTGTTTTATCATTCATTAACGTATTTGGTTAGTCTAAATACATTTTTGTAACAGAAAAAATAGTTTAATTTAGAAAAAGTCTAGTAAAAATAGTAATTTATTTAACAAGGATAGGGGTTACGAAAAAGTAAACAATTAATTATTTTCCAATGTTTATTTAAGTCAATATATAATAACGTAGCAGTCTCTAGGATTACCTTAACATGTTATCTTACATACAGCCGAATACATTTCGTTATAATTTTTAAAATTTAATTTTATTTCAATGATAAGTTATAATTTATTACAGTACATTTCACTTAAACAATTTTAATAATATCTACATGTATAAATTAACTTTAATGTTCCCACTGTGTAAGACAGACCAGGCCTACTTCCCCTTTGAACGACTTATTGTTGGCCCAAACTACTGTCGAATGTTTGTGCTAAGTAGGTCAAAAAGAAATCTTATTTGGGAAAAGTAAGGACGCTCCCCCTAATACCCAAAATTACCCAAATCCTAGATTCACTAATGGTCTTAAACCGAAATACTGGTTTAACAAATTTTGAACAAATTTTGTCAGCATTATACAGTGAGAACATTAAAACAAAAATGTAAAAGCTAATAATGTATGAAAAATGTAATACAATTGAATAATATGAATAGTTCTTAGTAAGAACCCTTATTTTCGAACGGACAATTTGTCCACAAAAATCGTTAAAAACGTTTTAATATTTTTTTTTCTCTACAGGTGCCATTCAGATTAATCATAACTTTGACCACGATACCCAAAACACATGTCTTCATATTCTCTCACAATTTGATATTTTGACTTTTACAAATTTAACATCATTCGTCATATCAATTATGTATTTTTATAAATACTAAATAGCCATGAACAAAATAGTTAAGTGACTTTATCTCCTTTATTTATTAACCGTTTCTTTTATTTAGCAATTCAGGACGTTCAGTTTAGAATCAATCATTTTTATAGAAATAGGTGAAGACGAAACAATGTAATATTTATTTCCGATTTTCAATAACAACTATGGTCAAATTCCAACGGTACCATTGGAAATGTTTAAAATTCACAATATCAATCATCATAGCAATATAAACTAGAGGCATTATGATACAAAATATTTTAAATACGATAGGAATGTAGGAATTTTCTAAAAATAGGTGAACGAATACGTGACAAATTAACCGTTATTATTATAATTATAAATACAAAGTTTTAAGCAACATCTGCGAGTTATCTTTATTTAAGGCTGACATCCGTACGAGTTTCCACGAACATACTACATTGTACAGTTTTAAGACACTTTAAATAATTTGATGATAAAAAAATATAATTAATTACTTTTAACTGGTGGTCAATTTAAAATAGTACTTTTGCCGAAGAACGAAAAGAATTGCATGCGTGAATGTCAATTTAATATACAAAATGCAACGCCATGTCTCTCTGTATTAATACATATTTTCTAATAGACCGTTTACAATATTTTTGGAGTAATAAAATTATTTTCATTTTTTATGTGCTATTAAAGTAGATGTATTTTAAAGAAATGAAAATAAACGATGTCTCAAACATTGTGATGATTTGATCGATTTCATTGCCCATGATACTGAAATTAGTTTAAATTTCTATACAAACTTTTCTGATTAATATCAAATTAATACTTTTTATATAAGCAACATATTACAATTTACATAATAATCAAAATTTTAACTTATAAAGCTATTTTCAATGAATATAAAACTAATTTTCTAAATTTTTCACACCCCCACAAAACAGCCAATATATTTCAATATAAATATAAATTTTAATGTAATTTTAAAGTCCACATCACCTACCATTTTCTGAACCTTAAAACGTTATTCCAGTTAAGTTCAATAAAAACAGAATGAAATCAACGTGTAGCTTTGGCGAAAAAATAGAATAACCCAAAAATACCTAAAAACCTACTTCTTTTTCAGACTCCACAGCGGATCTAAGAAGTTCAACGGATCTTTCATATCCCCGCTCTTTAGTCCAGGAGCTTGCCTCATTTCCTCGAAGGATTCTCGTGAGAATTTTGTCTTATTGGTCGAGGTGGAGGGGGTGACAGACTGTGTGGGGGAAGGGGTGACGGGGGGGAGAACTGACGCGCCAGACGCTACGGATACCGCTTCGCCGTTGAACATTGTTGTACCTTTGAAGGAATTATGGTATTATTTATGTTGAATTTATATGATGAAGTCATAATATATTGTGCAAAATGTTGAAGTTATTCCTTGTTTCTAAAGTGTTTTGCAAACAAATAACGTAAAATTGTCTCCTGGTTAGAAAATATTTTTGAGGCCAAAAACAAATATATTATTTTTCTATTTCTCTTGTTAACGCTATGATTTTTAATGAATTGGACTACTTGAAGTTAAAAACTAATCACTAGTTGAAGACAAAATCAAAACTAATTCGATGTCATTATCTACCTCTTTCTGCTAAGACATCGAGGTTTCATAAGCATGTAACCAAGAGTGTACTTACACAGTTTTCAACATACCTGAACAAAGCACGCCCTGCGCGTAAAACAATACAGTTCTGTACGCATCAGCTAAGTACTTGGTGTCTTCTAGCACGTTCGTTCTGTGCTTGTACAAGTTTATACAACCCTCATCCAGCATTTCTGTAAAAACGAAACACAGTTAAAGACAATTCACTGCTTATTATTATTACTCGTATGTTGGTAAGATTTTTAAGCGACTTCAAAATAAGGAGTGTTCTCAATTCGACCGGTATATTTTTTTATGTTTGGTCGCCGATTACTTCGCCATTTTCGAACCGATTTTGATGATTTTTCTTTTTAGTTAGAAAGAAGATACTCCCAGAATGGTACCATGATGAGGATATCAGGGTCTGATGATGGGATACTGGAGAAATCAAGGGAACTCCTCAAATTTTATAGGCACACCTATAGTAATTTCAGTTTTTGTTCAAATTATCTTGGACATTTGCTTACGAAAATTAAGATTTAGGTTTAAAGAATTTTATTCTCAAAAAGACATAGTCACTTACATGAGAACATACATACAAAAGTTAAAATACAAAAAATAGTCGCCAAATTATTTAGAACACAATTAACGATAATAACATATTATTACAAGCTGTAATAGTATCTTATAAGAATATATAATAAATAAGATATTGTTACAAGTGTTACATCGTTAGTACATCAATTATTTTCTAAAATATGCTTTGAAAGTTGAGATTTAAATTCGTTAATTGAGCTTGAATTTCTTATAGTAGACGGTAATTTGTTGTAAAGTTGTGCTCCCTCAGATGTGATATCCTTCTTTGCAAATTTTGTCCTAGTCTTTGGAAGAATTAGTAAGCTAGGGCGACGGGTGCTACGCGTACTGACTTGTTTCATAAATGACAATTTAGAGTGTACAGATTTATTAATAATTTTTCTTATTAGAAGGCAAGAATTGTATATATAAAGTTGTTTTAAATTCATAATCTTAGTTTCTTCAAAAATTTTAACTGTAGATGTAGATAACGGATATTTAAAGAGTATTTTTATTATTTTATTTTGTTTTCTTTGAAGTTCTTGTAATTTTGTTTTGTTAGCATTACCCCATACTTCAATTAAGTATAATAAATGGGACTTAACCAAAGAGTTGTAAATATTATAGTGTAGTTTTTGAGGTATGCACCTAGAAATATTCTTTAGTGATCCAATTAAAGACGAAAGTTTTCCTTTAATATGGTCTATTTGATTGTGAAAATTAAGGTGGTTATCTATTCTTAAGCCAAGATATTTTTCGCAGGTTTTTTGCTCGATTACAATGTTGTCAATAGTTAGCGGATCATGTTGCAAAATCATTTTATTTTTAGGTTTAAATATTATGTAACATGTCTTAGAGGCATTTACAGTTAATAAGTTATGGCGGAACCATTCATGTAGAAGATCTAGATCTTTTTGTGCTTGAGTGATAATATCATTTATTTTGTTACCAAAATAGAACAAACATGTATCATCCGCATACAAAGTTAGGTGACCGTGTAATTCCAAAGATGCAATATTATTTATGTAAATCAAAAAGAGAAGCGGCCCTAAAATGGATCCTTGTGGGACTCCACAAGTGATAGGCAAAGTGCTGCTTTGGTCATTTCCAATTTTAACAACTTGCAATCGGTTCGTCAGATAGGATTTTAATATTTCAAGAGCAGCACCTTTAATACCGATGTTTTCGAGTTTATGCAATAGAAGTTTATGGCTTATAGTATCAAACGCTTTTTTCAGATCGATAAAAACTCCTAATACGATATTTTTCTTGTCTATGTTTTGTCTGATTTTTGTTACGAGATCTACAATTGCAACAGTAGTACTACTTCTAGCCCTAAAACCGTATTGTCGTCCAGATATAAAATCAAAAGAATTTAAGTACGCAGTTAAACGACTGTGAATCAGTTTTTCTAATATTTTAGAGAGAACGGGTAATACGGAAACTGGGCGATAGTTACCTGGATCTGTTTTAGAGCCAGATTTATGAATAGGTGTTATTTTTGCAATCTTTAATGAGTCAGGGAATTTTCCTTCGGACATAAGATTATTAAAACACTGCGCCAAACTTTTTGAAATCAAATCTCTTAAACATTTTACTGCTTTCGTACTAATTTTGTCTATGCCAGAGCTCGAATTTGAGTCTAAATTATTTATGATTTTTTTAATTTCATTGGAATTACACGGTTCTAAGGTTAAAAGTTCACAGCTGTGATTTTTATTGAATGTATGAATGGGGTGTAGGATATCATGGTAGTTTGCAGGAATTTTTTCAGCCAAAAGGCAACCTATTGTAGAGAAATACTTATTGAAAATATTGCAAATTTCATTTGTATCGGTGATTACTTTTGAATCTAGGATAATTTTTGAGGGAGCACAACTTTGTTTCGTTTTATTATTAGATAGTTTATTCACTAAGTTCCAAGTTCTTTTTGAGTTATTTGCGCTGTTTGTAAATAGTTTACAGTAATATGACTCTTTCGTTTCTTGTATTAATTTAGCTGTGTCATACATTTTTACACTGAAATCGTTTTTTATCTTCTGATCTTCCGGATTGTTCTTATATTGTGCCCATAAATAGTTCCTCTGTCTTATTTTATCTATAATATCCTTGTTTATCCAATCTTCTCGTATATTGTTCAATATTTTAGTTTTTATAATTTTACAGTCCATTATATTTTGCTTTATTATAGTTTCAAGTTCTACATAATCATTTATTGTGCTATTTAAACCCTTCGATTCTAGAGAGCTATAAAGTTTCGTATAATCTATTGCTTCATAAGTGGTACGAATTTTTCTAGGAGTATTAAATTTGTTAATTTGAACATAAATTTGTTTATGATCTGAAAAAGATGAGTTAATAATGGCAACGTTGAAGTAATTTGTTTGTAAGTTGGTGCTTACATGATCTAAAATTGATTTTTTTGTATTCGAATCTCGTGTACAATATGTCGTATTTGTTTTATTCAGTAGTCTGTGACCTGATTCATTTATTATTTGTTTATATCTCGTTAGTTTCTTATTATTCTCTAATAGATTGATGTTGAAGTCTCCAAACACTATAGCCCTTTTTCGCTGCTGTAATTGGTTATCGTAGTCTTCAAGAAATTGCTCAAAATTTGTATCTCCAGGATTGTATACTACGCCAATGTCTAACGCACATTTTTCTATATGTATCCATAGGTAGTTATTACCACCTCTGTAAATTGACTCGATTTCACTATGTTGCAAGTTATTATGAATGTAAGCTGATACTCCCCCTCCTCTCATGTCTGTCCTGTAATTGTAGTAATGTGTATAATTATCTATCTGCAACTGTAATGCTTGTTCTTCTGATGATATCCAAGTTTCTGTGAGCAATATAGCATGAATAGTGGTTGGCATAGCTTTTAAAATGCAATTTAATTCATCTAATTTGCCTTTTTTCTTTATACTTCGTGCATTTAAGTATAAAAACGATAAGCGCGACTTTTCGGTGTGTAATTCTTGATAGTCGTTAACTAGTTGGTAATTTATAGTGTTAGTTGTACTTTTATCTAATGGTGGTGATTGGAGTTTTTTGGAATGTTTTTAATGATGGTTGGTGTTCCGTTCACGTATTTTATAGTGATATCTGTTTCTCCACTATTCATTCGTTGCTGCAGTTCCTCTTTAATATGTAAGTAGTATTTTTGCTGAGCCGGAGTCTGGTCGGAAAACATTTTAAGATTGGTTGGTAATTTATCACGATTTTTGAGAAGTGATAATGCTGTCTCTGGCTTATCAAAACATAATTTGATCCTACGGGCTTTTCCAGGACTGTATTTACCAATGCGGAACATTTTAACAGGGTTTGGAATATCTATATTTATCTGTCTTATTATTTTAAGCACTTCACTCTCATCTTGTAAATTTCTTTCTTGTATATTAGTGGCGTTATTTTCATCTATTCCCATTATAATAATATTATTTTCTCTCTTTTTTCTATCTTGTACCTCTCTAATTATTTGTTCATTTGTGTATATTTGTTTATTAGGAGATGCAGAGGCAGGACATATTTTTAATTCCTTTATATTAGTCTCTAGCACTTCAATTTTTTTCTCATCTTTATTTAATTGTACTTCTAGTTTAGTTAATTGTGATTTTATGTTATTCTGTTCTAATGAAATTTTTGAATTTGCTGATTTTATATCTTGGATTTGAGAGCTAATTTCTGCTATGTTACTGCTGAATAATTTTTTGATATCTTCATGAGAGGTCTTAAGATCTGCAATTTCATTTTTTACCGTTGCGACACATTCATTCATTTGGCCCATCATTTGCGCGCTCGACCCAGTATATGTTTCCAATAGTGACGTAATACGAGTTAGCTCGCTACGCATTAATTTAATTTCTTGCGAACACTGACAGTCATGATCGGCTGGTTGTTTTCGTTTACGAAAAGTTATTTGTGAGCCAGTACTATCCCCGTGTAATTTTGATAGATCGGGTTGTGATCCACCGCCAGTGACAGTCGGAGGCGATTTTGTTGCGCTCATTATTAATATTGCAAGTTTCAAGCGAGCAAAATAAGTATTTTTATAATATTTATATTGTCGGTAATAATGCAATATTCGATGTATTAACTTACTTGCAACAGCGTATGCGCTTAACGCGGAGTCAGTGTGCGAGCGAGTTAAAAAATAGCAACTGTTCTGCTTCCGCGGGTGTGAGGCAGGTAGCCCCGCTCGCTAGCACAGGCGCGCCGGCCTTATCTTCAATTGCAAACAATAATAACTCACTAGGAATGTTCACACAGTTATGAGTCTAGTTACTTTTTTAGCTAAAAGTCAAAGTTAATTAGCACTAATCCACTGTTTTGCGTAATTAACAAAATACACGTCTACTCTTCACAGCGATCTGACGACAACTTTTTATATATATCTAGTAGTTTATTTTTTATATCTATATAAGAAGATTCTTCAAATAATGGTATTAATGCTGTTTTA
>DVXP01004134.1:0-10639 GCA_018235645.1 Junonia grisea
CTGATTACGTCCGCTCTATTGAAAGGGCTATGTTTCAATCAGCTAACTAGTTGGACGTTGAGTGACGTTTGTTCAATAAACGTTCGGCCTAGTGATTCAATTATATTATGTCGTCATTCAATGAACGCGCTAGAGATTCAATTGAATAGTGAATTCAACAAGATGACTGCGACATATAGACCAGTTTATAACTGGCCAAATAACAAAAAAGTCATTTTAGTAAAAGTCTCTTGGTTTCGAAGATAGAGGTACTTTTGTGTAAAATTAGAAAATTACTCCTTCCGTCAATATTTTCAGGACCATGGTGAATTTTCTATCATTCTGAATTATTTTTACTGATTCTTGTAGCTGAATAGCTGAGTAATTGAATAAATACAAGTTTTAAATCAAAAATTGTACATTGTCTTAAAAAAGTGGCTTCGTATCTAAATAAAAGCTTTTCGTTTTTTGCATGACCTTACTTTGACGACGCACCTGTATAAAAAATGCAATCGCAGTCCACTGCTGGACATAGGCCTCCCCAAGTTTGCGCCAAATACATGTAAACCGAGGGTATCGTTTGGATAGGTCAATAAAAACAATATAGGACTGGAAAAACCATTTTTACCATAAGCGAGAAGCCGTTCCCGAAATATTAAGCTTTAAAGTGTCAATTTTTTTAGAGTCATGTCTCCGCCTCCCCCGCTCTACCCACTAAACCGCTGCTTCTAACAATGTAAGAATATTCACAATAATAGTACATACAATGAATTTAAAAGAAAAAGGGTATGTAGTCTTTTATAAAATTAACGAGTTATAGTCAATCTAAGTAAAAAAAAAATTTGGTCCAAATTTCATTAAATAATATTAAGGTAAACATGTTAGTTTTTGCGAAATAAGTTAGTTTTAAAGATAAGATAAATAGATGACCGTATATTATAGTGGAAACTACGGAACTCTTTATGCGCGTGGCTCGACAAGCACTTGGCTAATTATTTTTTCCTAGAGTATCCTTTGAAGTATGAGGATAGTTCTTGCAGTAATAATTTATAAATTTACCTCATAGTTTTTTAGGTTCATAGGTGGTACGGTGTTCGCCGAGACGGCTAGTTTATACTAAAATTTACACCCCTTATATCTTTCCAAGTGTTGTTGACACGAGGTCATATAGATAAACCGTTGAGGCTTCGTTATATTTAGGTAACTATTACGGACTGTTTCTACTCCGTGGTAAGAAGTAAATACAGTATTTCCCCACTTAAACTTTTCATAAGCTTTTATGTTGTTGCTTTAATATATACCTAAATCTATTTCGCCCAGAAATGAAACAAATAAATGCTATTCTATTCTAGCGATTAATTACAATTTGGTTTTAAAACGGTTTCATATTAATATTTTATATTAATTATTTAATTATGTTTAATTAAGAATTTTACAATAGTGATAAATCTAATAAATAATAAATAAATAACTAATGAATACTTATTTCAAATATGATTTTTTTAATGTTTGGTTTTAACCTGGCTTTGCTTATGATTACTAAAAAGTGTAACAATTAATTATGTTTTTATGAGTAATATTTAAATATATTAATATAAATTACGCTTATTGTCGTTATATACTTACGTCTAATTCATTAATATTAAAATAGTTGTATATTGGATTATAATGTAATTAAAAGAAATAAAATTAAATTTAAAATTTGATAGAACCCCCGACATAAAAAAGTTATTCTCCTTTTATTAGATACCCATATTGTAAAAATGCATTAAAATAACTATTCCGCTAGCTTGGATGGTCCGCCATATTGGATTTAAAATGACATCACTAATTTTATCGTATATTCTCATCCAATATGTATGCAAAATTTCGGCTCAATCAATCGAAGATATCTGTTTCAAAATTGATTAGTAAGATTACACTCGAAAAACTTACATGCATACATGCAAGTTAATCTTGAACCGGCTGGACCGATTTTGAAATAACATATCTAAGAACCACTGCCAGAAAACCGTCTTTAATTTATCAATTTATTTAGTTATTTATCAAATAAATTAGTAAGAACTAACGTTTATTTTGTTTGGTGAATATTTATTAGAGGACTTAGTGTTTAACTTCAATTAAAGTTTATTTTTATTTATACTTATTCTAATATTAGGACTTTTTTGCAAAAATCAGATTTGTTATAACGGAATCTTAATTGCAATCCCAATTAAAGGAAACGTGAATTATACTAAATACCGTATGGTGCTACAATCACTGGTAAGCTAGTATATTTTTAAAATATTTTCACTATTTTTAAATTTATTGATATATATGATATTCTTTGAATATTTTTTAAAAGTTGTACACGTATTATTTCAAAGGTAACGTACAGGAATCGCACAAATATTGTTATATTTCTTTCTCTGATTGCTAATCATTTCAATTATATATTATCATAGCCAATCAAATTTAATCCTTTTCAAATAGATACCTACTGGTAATATATACAATTTAATATCACACATCATTGTAATAAATTTTATTACAATAATATGTATTATAATTATTTATCTTTAATGTTGTGCAAAGTAAAATTGAATTAGTAATGTATCATTAATGTTATATCTATAATATTTATATAATAATATTTTTAAACACATATTTTGCATAAAAAGTTTTTAAATTATTATTTAAATAGGGTGATTGGTAATTCAGTTTTGATAGACCGCCATTTTTCGTAACAAAAAATCTATTTAATTTCCCGAACTTTCGACACAGCATTTCCGGATAGATACGTACTGCAGACCTTCAAGAAAAGGGAGTATTCCCATTTAAAAGGCCGGCAACGCATTTTGTAGCTCCTCTGGTGTTGCAAATGTCCATGGGCTATTCACTTACCATCAGGTGATCTGTCAGCTCGTTTGCCACCTATCCCATATAAAAAAAACTACTTGCCCGATTTGAAAAATTATTTTACTGTTGGGAAGCTACACTATCTCCGGTACACATAGGCTATATGCGATTTTCAAAATGGTTAGTAATACCCATGCGAAGTCAGGGTATTACTGCTTGTATACTCTTAAGGCGCCTTATAGTACAAATAAACCAGAAGAGGTCACTCACGGTCCATCAAAGCATTGGGCAGCAGAGAGGATAAATCTTGTGTTGAGGATCATACCAGCGCATGATTGTGACCAGATCTGACTGAAAGGACTCTGGAACTCGACCTGCACGATGCTTGGATAAGCTGCGATGGCGGAGGGATGTCCACCAACGATGCGACGAGCCGAGGCCCCTGGAAATAAAATCGGAAATAAGTATGTAATTAATGATTAACAGGATTTAATTTATTAATTATTTTTTTTAAATAAACGAAATGTCACAAATGAAAAAGTCTCATGAATTTATAGATTAAACCGTTTTGTCGTATGCCTCGGAATGAGGTGCCATCATTCGAAATAACTCTGTGTATAGTCTTATAATTTTTTTTTAAATAAATAAAAACTTCAACAGCATCAAGTCAGAATCAAAGTTTTGATATGTGAAAACCAAAATTTTTAATATTTAGTAAAAAAAAAATAGAAAAATAGAACATCAAAACTTAGGCATTTAGGAACAAAATGCTTTCGGTTCCTAATTTACGAAACGACGACTTTTTTTATTGAAATTGAAAAGACAATATACCTGCGAAAAGCGCGAGAGTCAGAATCCACAAACAAGTCATTGCTGCTTCAGGGCCACACCGACACGCGATTGAGGAAAACGGTGGAACCTTTAAATACACCACGCTTTTATTGTTCGCTCGTTAACTCGAATAGTTAAGTATAGAATGATAAAGATAACAAATTGATAAATGTTTTATTGCCTAACTATTTCAGGGTTTTTGAGGGTCGATGTCAAACCAGCAATGATTAGAGCAGAGAGGAACTTTTGTCCGTGATACTTTTGTCCATCATATAATAATGCCGTAATGGCCGAGGGATGGAACAGGACAGAAGAAACAATTTAGTTGCTAGATTAGTATTTATTCTATCGGCAATATACAATGGCCGTTTTGACACATTAAAAAAGTGATACGAAAACAAATAACTAAATCTTTATTTTTTTTTGTAGTAAGCATTTTAAGTTTTTGCTGTACCTAATTAAAAACTTTAATACAATTAAAATATAAAGGTTTACTTAATATATTTTAATGAACTACATATTGGGTGAGAATGAAATTGACATACTTTATTAATACAAAAAGAAACCAAAAACGCAATGGAGCAAGTTTTTCGGAGGTACCAAGTGCTTGCCAACGTAGGTTGCCAAGGTACAAATTCTATGTGATGATCATATTCCATTTCATTTTTAAAGTTTTTGAATTTCGCAAAACAAATGCTCAGTTGTAGGACAAATTAGTACTTACACCAATAATAGTTAATCTCATAATATAAAAAAATATATATGTATGTTCTCGAGACTGCCTTATATATGGAGGCATGTGTGGCATATTTGGAATACACGTTTGTTTTTTACGGATATCTTTAAAAGGAAACGGGCTACGTCGACAAAAAATTCGTTAAATTATAGGAAATTTATTCAGCTTTCACAATTTTAAACTATCAAATTTAACAGGCATCAGAAACCTAATTAAAATGCCTTTCAAAGTGAAAAACTCCAAAACCGAGACTTGAGGTACAGATAATTTGGAATATAGTGGTTTTCGCTTTACATCTCACTCCCTTAATCCTCACTATATTTTTATTTCAGGAAAAACTTTCTTACATGATTATGACTGAATAACTGCCTGGCCACTGGTCCTACAGTGTTGACTTTATAACAAAAATTAGCCAAGTGCGTGTCGAGCCACCCGCATGAAGGGTTCCGTAGTTTCCCTCATAATATACGGACATTCATTAATTTAATCTTTAAAATTAAGAAATTACATATATTTTAACAAATAACATGTTTATCTTATCAATTTTTAATTAAATTTGGGCGAAGTTATATTTTTACTTTGATCGACTATATCTCGATAACTATAAAAGCCCGCTTAGCCGTGACAATTTTCCTTTTAAATTCATCATACGGACTACTATAATGATTTTTTTCACATTTTTAGAAGCAGTAGTTTAGTGGGTAGAGGGAGGAGGACACTTGACTCTAAAAACATTTGACACTTTGAAGCTTAATATTTCGGAAACAGGTCCTCGTTTGAAAACATAGTTTTCCCACACCTATAGTATTTTTAAACGACCTATCCAACGATACCCCACACCATGAAAAAAATGAGAAAAAAAATTTTAGTCTCACTTTAAAACCCAACAAAAATTATTTTTCAAGATTTTATTGTACAACTTTCTCGGTGTGATTTATATGTATACTCATACCAAATTCCAGCTTTCTAGTGTTAAGGACCTCGGAGCAAAGCCGCAGACAGACAGACAAACAGACGGACATGGCGAAACTATAAGGGTTTTGACTACGGAACTCTAAAAATGATCGTAACACTGTTTACTATAATAATATGCTACTTATTTTTGTTGGCTGGCACTTTTGCTTTTGGTCCAATTTGACTGTTCTCCTTTATTTAATAAAGAGGTCAATGTGACCCCATGCAAACAGTTAAGTGATTTTTATGCGAGTGTTTAAGGGTTAATATATCTTATTAATTCTTAAAATATCCAGACGAAATACATTTAAGATTAATAAGATTAAATCACACAGATTAAATTAATATACGTAGATAATGCATTGTTATCGGCGATATAATTTTATTACAGCAGCTTAGAAAAACCCTATTACAATTTTGGAATGTCTGAGGAAAAATTAACAAAATAAGAAATAAAACGACGCGACACGGTCGATGGATCAGTCCGATAAAAATAACACAAAGAGTTCCTTGGTGCAGTTGCAGCATTGGTAGAAACCCGAAAGAAAAGAAAATATGAATCTTTAGATGAGGGTTATATTTTAGTTCCTTTTGCAGTTGAAACCTTGGGTCCGTGGGGTAGTGAAGCAAAAAATTTATAAAAGACCTTTCAGTACGTCTCTTTGAGGCATCTGGTGACCGTAGGGCTGGCAGTTGTTTCAGTCAACGAATTAGTCTTGCTATTCAAAGAGGAAATGATGCCAGTATTTTAGGCACTATGCCTCAGGGAGACTCACTGGACGGAATTTTTTATCTATAATTGTATCAAATCAAATCTTGTATCAAATCATTCTTCGATCTCCGAATACTATAGAGCGACTTGTCTAGTTTAAAGTTGTCAGTGAAACACATTCAGATATAAGTACCAAACTTGTGCATTTATTCTAAAAGAATTAATCTATTCTAACGTAGCTTAACTTTTATAATTTTTTTGAAATGGTTTTTTAATGTTTTCCTTTATTTATTAAAAAAATTATTTCTCAACTATAGTGTAAGAATGGCCACACAGATTGTGCTACTACAAGTATATAGAATAGATCGGTCGGGGTCCGGGAAAGAAAATAGTAGAATGAAACCTATTACAAATGGTAGAGTATACGACAAATATGAAAGGAAAAATAAAGCGGGAGGGGGGAGGTTTTAAGACTAAAAAGCGGTTTATCTTATTTTTTGGCTAAACTATGAGTCCTATGAAAAAAATGTTGTAGATAATAAATTGATCTAAAACGTTTGTATTTGCCCTTTTTTTACATAACCTCAAAATCTATATGAAGTAGTAAAAAACCGAGTTTTTGGTTTTTTCATTTTTATCTATTACAAAAAATTAAATTTCTTCACGAAATTCGGTAAAAACTTACCTTTATTATTTAAAATATTCATTATTTACGTCTTAAAATCGAAAAACCAAGACCGAATATCAGCCAAAAATTTTGGCGCCAAAATATCTGCTTTTTTAAAAAAGTTTGTGCGCTTTTTGTTCGTTGAAAAGTCTACTTTCTGATTTCAATAATTTTTCGTAGAAAATCCTATAATGAAAGTAATCGAATTCCAAATTTCCTTCAACGTTCTAACAATTTTGAGCTTTTAATTATTTCTGCATATTTAACAATCGTCCTTTATAAAATTAATGAAAAAATGTTATTCAAGTTTGTATGTATGGATGTATAAATGTTAATAAAAAACTCAAAATTGTAAGTACGTTAAAGAAAATTTCGAATTCGATTCATGTTTAATTAATTAAATACGGGATCATTACTCACGTAATAAGGGGGTCGGTTTGTCCGACTATAGTTTCGACCGCGTCGGGCGGTCTTTTTCAAGGATTTGGTGAACGTAGGCGGACTGTTTTTGCCGAATACTGCGTGTGGCCGTGCATATCGCCCGTGATGTCATCGGTTGCGGAAGGTCAGTGGAGAGGGGCAGAGTGACGTCAATTCGCCGGCGCACTTAAGTGTTCTTCTTCGCTGGACTCTCCTCCTTTTTCCGGAATGTTCCAACAAATTGAACTCACAGTGTCGACACTTGCAGACTTCCATTATTTTGTACGAACCCCATGAAGAAGTGGTCTCCAAGCAGGTGGCAGTGTCCATTCGCCATTTCTATTAAAGTTAGGACGCTTGGATATTTCTACGGCCTTTCTGATCTTTCTCGGTATAAACCACTTTTCTTGAGAGAGAACCTTCGCCTTGTCAAACCTAATATAATGAGGCGCGTTAGCGATGAGGCGCGTTAGCGATTCCACCACTGCAGAGTTTGTGCTATCCAACTACTCCATGGATCTTATGTGTTCGGTGAGGCTGACGGACACGTTTATCTTAATTTCGGGGATGTAGGACTTGCCGCAGTCACAGAGATTTGCGTACACACCGGAAACACCCAAAGAGTCTTTGTCCTTTGGAGAGCGCAGCATCTGTCTTAATTGCCTGAGGAGACGGCAGATTGTCTTGATGCTGTACCTTCCGCGTAACAAGTTTCCAATACTGTCCGTCACTTCTTTAATATATGACAGAAACGCTGCCGCTCTCTCTATCAATGTGGTGCGTGTCTTGGACAAAGCATTTGGAAGCACCAGTAGCTTTCAGTTATAGCCATTACGACGAAACACACTCCTAACATGTTGAAGTTCACCGTCGAGGTACTACTGGTCACATATTTTCAGCGCTCTGTTTATTAGACTTCGAGGCACTGACGCTAGGTGTGCAGGATGGTGGTGTGAGTTGGCTCTTAAATACCTTAATACCTATAGGTATGTGTTGGCTTGCGGTATACGATATGGGATAGCCTACCAATGGAGTCCATCACACTCACGTTCCATCATGATGGTCTACAAGAATTCACATGGATGATGTGTTCGCTATTGTACACAGAAATGAGGTGGATAGCAGTATAGGCACACCTAAATAGCATTCACTCTAATGTTACGTAATCACGGTGGGCGTGAGACATTAATTTTCTATGTAAGAGTATAAATACAGTATTTTGGATGAAGATTTAAGTTTTAAGTTTATAATTATTACTAGCTCTTTAATTATTTTATAACATTTATCACACTTACACGGCTGTCCGTCACCGTCACATGGAGGCCTCTGAAATAGTGGCCTCAGTGCTGGGATAACATTATGCCAACTTTAACTGATAGGATTTTCCATTTTGGATGCCACATCACTTCACGATTTATTTTACTTTCATTTTAGTTTATTTAATTTTTTTTCTTTTTTCGCTTTGTGGTGAAGAATCTTTTTGTTCGTTTTTAATTTAATTTAGATTAATATTTTCATTCTTTCTTTTATTTTAATATTTCCCTATTGCTTTTGTTATTTATTTATTTTTGTATTCATGTTGTGTGATCTAAATGAAGTTTTTATCCATCTATCTAAATTTACAGGTCATAACTGGCTAAATAATAAAACATCGTTTCAGTAAAAGTCTCTTGGTTACGGAGATAAAATTTGTGTAAAATTTAAAAAAAAACTACTACTTTCGTCAATGTTTTCATTGTCAAGGTCAGATTATTCGACTTTTCTTAATTATTTAAAAATAATCAAATAAGAACAATATTTAACTCACAAGTTGTAGATGGTAAAAAAATCGTTTGATTTCTTATTAAAAGTTTTTGTCTTTTGCATAATCTCACTTTGTTGACGCACCCTGTATAAAAATGTTGTAGTTACTGTAGTAGAGCTGCACGTAGTCTCAAAAAATGGCGCATCTTATGGAGATCTAACATAGTAAAAACATAATATGAAAATAAAAGTTATTGCTGTTTATTCACAGAAGGTACCACATTTAAAGATGTACTTAGAAGTACTTAGATAAGTATTATTAGATTATTAATTACTTCGAAATTTTATGTCGATTTTTATTTTATTTTTTACTATAATAACTGGATAACGTTATAAACATAACACCTTCACTTATTTTATCTTTTTTTAGTTCATCCGATTATTTAAAATCGAAACTAAAAAAATACTCACAGAAAACCGGCGTAAAATGACGCTTGCGTCGTGTTAATGGGGAAGGGGTTGGGAATTGGGACTACGGTAATCTCACTCACATGGCTAAACACGACGCAAGCGTCATTTTACGCCGGTTTTCTACTACGCCGTGGTATCACTCCGGTCGAGCCGGCCCATTCGTGCAAATGCATGGCTCTTCCACGGTATATTTAAGTAAACCATTTTTAAATTCGTTCCTTCTGTTAATAAATAGCAATAACTTTTTTTCAGCAAGTATGAGACTGTCAACAGACATAACAAGTCTGTTGACAGTCAGACAATCTCCAATTTTGCAAATACCCCAATTTTGAGAATACCACTAATTGTGGTGGATCAATTAAAACATCTAGGACATGTTGTTACGATTGGCCTCAGAGACGATAAAGACCTTGAACGGAAAAGGGCTTTGTCAGAGCAAACATGACAGTCCACAAAATTGCTCGTTGCTTTATTAATATATTAATATATATTTCGCTATAGATTATTAAAAGATTGGTAAATATTTCCAAAATATGTAAATAGTAAATTATTTATCTATTGAATTTATATGAATTTTAAATTAAGCAAA
Organism: Junonia grisea; assembly: GCA_018235645.1. Lineage (NCBI taxonomy): Eukaryota > Metazoa > Arthropoda > Insecta > Lepidoptera > Nymphalidae > Junonia > Junonia grisea. The sequence goes on from DVXP01004134.1 coordinate 9,941, forward strand.
AAATGTAAATGTCAAGTGTTATATTTAATACCACAAATTAAATTATTGATTAATCAAAGGGGTAACTGCAAAAATAAGTAGTAGAATAAATGGCTTTTTTATTTTCATTTATTTTTATTTATTTATACTTCGTCCACAGATTGCACGTTGTATACGTGAATGTTTTATGATTACTAAAAGAAAGTACGACAGTTCCAACACCATCTTGAAGATGATAGCCAGCAGAATCGACTGCCTCTACACACGGCATCTGTGTGATAGACCTGCACGGCTGCACCTCTACAACTACTTTGCTTTACCATTCATACAACAAAGTTGAGAAGTACATTTTAATTTTTAATAAAAAAAAATAAAAGAACATAGATATTAAAAACCTTTTTCATTCCCAACATTATATTTTTCATAGTGGCAATATTGGTCGCGAAGTATCGTTTAGTTTAGAGTTTATGGTTCCTTATTTTTACAAATTCACATATGGGTGTTCGAAGGGAGGGAGGGAGCTGATCTCGTTAGACGAAGCCTTGATAATTAAACGAACTTAAGGTAAGTTCGTTTAATTATCAATTATACTTTGATTCGTCTTTGAGATTAGTATATTTTTAGATGTTATATTTGTAAAAAGTATATACAGGGTCAATGCGGACCATGGGTACTAATTGAAACTACGTATATTATTCCTATTCAGAAACACTTCGAACC
>DVXP01004135.1:0-10638 GCA_018235645.1 Junonia grisea
CTCTACCGGACCGTTACTGTAACAATAGGTAAAAAACATAAATAGGTATATATGAGTGTTAAAATTTAGTTTTAATATGATGAGAGGTTGCTGATTTCGTGGGGTATCTTAATACAAATAACGACGTCTTTAGTCCTATTTTAATTTTGTACTCGAGTAGAGTTAATCAAATGTTTGTTGGCACAAAAATGTATGTGGAACTTGAGCTAAATTCTAGGTAGTAGCAGTTTTATTGCACCGTTAATCTAGAAATATACATAAAAATATAACATAAAAATGTATTAAAAAACAACATTAGCTCGCAATTACGTGCGTACACAAACGCAAAAGAACACTGAGTTTATTGTACCATAATTACAGAAAACTATGGTAGCTTTTTATATGTATTATAATTGCCTACAACAAACGTTAATAGAAGTATTAATTTTCTAACCGCTAAATTGCATAGCCAATCTAGTGTTAATCTAATTAACCGAACCCGTAACTAAAGCCTAGACCGCTAAATAGAAACATTGTTAGTATTTCATTTGCCGCTTTATAAACAGAACACCACAATTTCGACGAGAAAAATATACCGTCGTTTCCAATTAAATTGAAAACAACCTAATAGTCTAAACAACAAGAACAAGGATTTTGGCAGCAATGCTATAAGAATAGATTCCGAAAGCTTTTTAACCGACCAGCAGAAGGTACGAAAACCTATCCTTATAAAATCACAAAAACAATGACTTCTTTATCATGTTCCAAATATGCTTATAAACCCACAATTTCCTCACTCCAACTTCATCATCAGTCTCTTTATTTCGAAAATATTCTTTCATTTCTAAAAAATACAGACTTCAAATTTAGAAAAGAAATCAAACAATGTAACGTTTTATTTATACAACATTGAAGTTAGAATCCAGCTTCCTTTTCGTGTTACCCTGCACAAAGTCTGATGAATCCAAGTTACGTTACAACACAAAAGACGTTCTCGTCTCGTCGTCTTTGATCTCAAAGTATAGTCTAGATCTGTCACTTGTGAATCTATGCCGGGTTCTTGTTTTTAAAAACTAAGCTAGGCTTCTGTTTCGTGTTTTTAGCTTTGCAATTAGGGTGACTTTTTCAATTAAAAATGATTTATTTGCTAACTAGTATCTGTGTTGTTAAGAAAGACTATAATTGTCTAATAAATTGACCAATGTTGACAAAAAAGGTGATTTGATTTAAAAATCGACTTTCTGCAACTTTACAAGAGATGTAATAAAAACAAGGTATAAAAAATACCTAATAAAATGAGGGCTGAAGGCTGAGGTTACTCATAAAAAAACTGTAAGGACGAAAACCTTTTACAATCCTTCTAAATCTAGCCATCTCTATACTTGCCGTTTATTATATAATTATGTATATAAAAAAAACAGATTTTTTTATAAATATTCATACACATTTTTCATTAAAAAGTTAACCTCAAACATGATATTTATGAACAAAATCTGTGCCAGGCCCTTATCGCGGATCTTATCAAGCTCAAAACGACGCTTCATTAGTCCATCATTTAGCTGGAGATTAAAAACGTTTAACCTAAAAAAGCAACAAGGTTTTAAGTATTTATCCCGGGCTTTGTAGTGCGCATGACAAGTTCGAATATGTCAGCGTCACTTGCACAATTTTTTATTATATAAAATCCAGAAATAGTCACTGGCATTTTCACGAAGGAATTATTTCTGTTTCTTATTTTAATGTATATTTCAGAAAACGTAAACCGTTTTCTGGGTGAAGATGTTACTTACATTTCTAAATTGACGTACTTCAGCAATGCCAATGGCATACTATGAAAATACTTCGTTTTAATATGCTACAATTAGGCTTTTTCTAAGAATCTGTGTACCTACGCTATTAATCAAAATCATCAAAGTCTAACACAATAACCAATATTTGACACACTACGACCAAGCCACCACATAATGATAAAAGTAGGAAATAAAACATACACAAAGAAAAAGATTACATAGCTTCATTAAGCATTTATCGGGCCTCGAAATCCTATATCCGATGACAATATAATTACACCGGCCGTGAGAGGCGATCGATTTAAATCAATTTACAACACGGGAATTAATGAATCAACTACTCGCGGACAAGAGGACAATCCTGTGTACAAACGAATAAACTAGTGAAACGCGAATCAAATGCACTAAAAGTCCCGTATCTGCACACCCGATTCATGCTTACTCAATATTATTAGTTGGTTAGGTAACCGTTATATCGATACATTTTCTGTAAAAAATTTAACATAATATCTGTTAGGGTTCAAAAGATACAGCCTTTCCAATCTAGGGATAGACGACGGTGTAGGCTTTGTAAGAACTGAACCCTAAAGAGTAAAGTACAAATTAACGCTAAGATCAAAAGCTTATCAATTTCAGTAATATCAGATTGGCTTTATTGACAAAGCCAGAATCTTAATCTAAAGAAGCCTTAGAGGTAACTGTTTAATTAGAATAATATTTCATTTAGATACTCCTAACACTAAATAAACCAAAACGATCGGGAAAACCATCACTAAATAATAGGTACGTATTGACCCTGTATATCATCAAGGATTTTAAAAATCTCTATAATGTTACAACGTACACATCCATGATCTTCACCCTGTCTTTAATGATCATTAAAACCACATATTCTAGAAACTCTTTCTTTACCTGAAGAACTTGATTCACATTTAAATACAAAGCTATCAACGCTAAATATCTCAAAAAGTGCATAATAATAGCTGAAGTGAATGACGAATATTTTTTAATAATTATTTTTCCCGCTACTTGTCCTACTTATTATTTTAATACAAAGAGAAGAGATAACCGGATAACCAGGTTTTTCTAGGAAAGTACATAGAAAGTAGAACAAGACGCATTTTACTCAATATATACTCGTATATGTATATAAATATCGAAATAAATAAAATCGATCATCAATCTTTTTGACCTACAAACGGCGAACTACTGGAGACATATTATTTTTTTATAAGAGGCCTAAAATTATTTTAAACTACGTTTAATAACTTCATGACTGTATGACCTAATATCTCACATAAAGTTATCACAATAAAAATATCTGGTAATTATTATAATACAATAATATAAAAAAAAGTAAATAAAGTATGTAACATGCTATTTAAATTAATAAGTGAACATGACCTATAATTTGGCATTCAACAGACGTACAATAAGTAGGCACCTACTTGTGGAACTTGGTACGTCTGTGTTGCTCGCGGCGAAATAGCATCAAAGTTACTGAAGCTGACAATAGATAACAGACTCACGATGTTGGATTGCTAAACTTCCTTAAATCTGGTTGATAAGAAGATATTTAATAATAATAAACTTATAATTGCAAATATAATTGTCCTCCTCGGAACTTAGATTCTAACTTTTTAATTAGGAAGAATTGAAGAGAATGTAAAAATTCTTTTCCAAGGAAATTATGTAGGCGTATTCAGAAGTAACATGTTAAAAGATTTACAACGATAATAGCTCTAAGCTCCTATTTTACTAATGAATAAAATTTTAGAAGGAATTTTCAGTTTAATACACCCTATTCAGCATCACAAGAGCTATTATTTTTGAGCTATCTAAATACTACCATAAAATTGGTTGGGTACATTTACTGTGATAACATTAGAGGCTGAAAAGACAAAGTTTATACGCTAACTGTTCCTGAAAGCTTTCCCGCACAGACCAAACTTTATTACAAGCAGAATTATGCTTTACATAATTCGTATTAATGGTTATAACGCTACAATTATGCACGAACTTCTAACAATTTCCGATCTGGTGGCTGTTTCTTTTTCAGTTCCTATTATTTATTTTAACTTTCCACAGGTGTTGAATGCAGTTGACGTAACGCGAGTGACTTTGAACCTTATGCTATATTTGAATCATGCAAAGAATAAAAACGAAAGTTTACGTAACTTTGGTCTCCGTTCACGAATGTTCAGATATCGTTTTCATATCTTATGAAATAGTGAATCGTATCATTTGTTCTAAACTAAAGACACATGAAACAATGAACCAAAATTATTCATTTTTATAATTTAATTCAATGATGGTTTTATGCCATATACAATTGTATTGTAATACTAATAGTATTCGAATCCCTGTAACGATGATAGACCTATCCCTTACGGGAGAGGCCGCGGACGTGCTGTGAAAGCGATCCCGTAGCCTCTCCGTTTTCCGTGCTGTGGCGGCCATCGCAGGGGGTTTTAGTGAGTGCAATCTCACATAACCCGGTCTTCCCCCCAGGAGTCGGGTATGTATGAAGATTTACCCTGCGTCAGCAAAAAAAAAAAGACCTATCCTTATCTTCGTTAAAGAAAATCTCAAAAAAAAAGAAAAATCCTAATAATCCTCGCAACTCTAACCAACAACAAGTAAGTAGAAAAGGCACAAGATATTTATCTTCCCCGGGGATAATTAACTCTGAACGCACCACGACTACACCTGATACTTAATCAGTGTAACTTCAGGACTTCGCAATTATTACGATTCTCAATCTGTCTACGGAAAGGAAATTCCCTTTCTGATATTCTTTATTGAACTTGCCTTCGTTTAATTGAATTTTTACGTTGATTGGAAAAAGAAACCTTTTTTTTAACTTTTCCATCTTAGTTATAGACAGCGAAAGGTTTGATTGATTTATTTTATTTTTCCTAGCTATTCTAAGAACGAAAGAAAATTAAATAAAAATAATATCTTACACAATACGTAATAAAAGTTGCACATCTCGATTTCGTACTCAACATATAAAATCAAACCCAAACGACATTTGCTAAGTATTTTTTTTTTAATTTATAAAACAAAAACAGCATCCTTATTTTAATTTAATAAAAGGAGGTAACCAAATAAAACAACCGAATGATCTTCATAAATTTTTAATTTCGCCGAAAAATATTTCGACGAAGCTTGATTAGGGCGCGCCGAAACAACCTAAAATATAGTCAACGTAATCCACTTAATGGAATTTTAAGACGCAGCCGCTTTTATTGGAGATGCGCTTATTAAAATGTTTCTCGCCGAACAATTAAGATGGCTTAATTGATTTCATCAAAATTTCGACCCAGAGTCCGAGCACTGCGAATGATAAACATCAAAGAGACGATAAGGATCTCGCAGCAATCTTCGCATATCGAGAGAACTTTTTTATTTATTTTCGTGTAGTTGACCTAAAATTGGTGTATGAGTCCGAAAGATTGGTATATACATACATATTAGTTACATATTCTTTATTTTTAAAAAGCAAACAACAGATATTCACTAGACTGATCTTACTAATAATTTACGTAATTTGTAACCCATTACATCATACAATGGTTTACAAATTACATAATGACATGCAATTACATATATCACTGGATAGGTACTAAAACGCCATTGTAGCGAATGATATAATTTATACGTTTGAAATACAAAACACTGAAAAACTCACGACTTGCCACATGATCTAACGAGGATACATACATTTTCATAGGATCATACAACAATTACTAACGTACCTTTACATTTACACTAATTGCAATAAACGCCAGTGATTCCCAATTATCAACCGTCAATGTCCCGGGAATAACTGAGTAGATTCGATTGACAGCGATCCTAAATCGCAATTAGAGCAAATGGAATCGCAAGGAGGCTCTGATGGAATCATGCTTTAATAGAGATGATATTGCACTGATATTACTCAGTCATTTAATACAACCATCATAGGTAATAATAAAATGTGAAAGGAAATCGGAAAGATTCTTCAATTAATTTAGACGAAATTAAGATTGGATAGCCGATCGTTAATAGAACGTTGAAATAAGAAACCGATATAAAAAAGTTTTTTAGGAGTACATAAGTACATCTTCTTCCTAGCATTTTCCCGGACTTACTGCCAGGGTCTGCTTTATTCTAGTCTATGTATTGACAGGTTACTGAATTTTATGCAGAGCGATTGCCGTCTGACCTCCACAACTCAGAGGGCAAGTCAGTAACCATTTAGACTAGAACAATTATCTACTATGAATAACGATCGTTATCAGGTGATAGTGATAACAGCCGAGATCGACGGCTTTACGTGCTCTCCGAGGCACGGTGGGGAGACCCACAGAGACCAGACCTAGAAACAAATGTTTGTATAAATACAAACATCCGCCCCGAACGGGAATCGATCCCCGACCGCCGACGTAAATAGCGCATTCGGCACCACTACACCAGAGGGGTCGTCGAATACATAAGTACATATGTATACTTAATAGCTTTAATATTAGTGACTGGGTAAACTGATATTCACAATCAAACTATTCGAATTCAATATATCTGTCTCACTGTGTAAATTTTGTGTTACAACAATATAGCCCTTACGACCATAACATTAAGAACTATTCTTTACGATGTCACAGTTGTAAAATTACCGAGCGTAGGTGGTGCAGAAATAGAGCAAAACCAATTACGTACGGTTTTTCTTTATTCAACGCAAATATGTTCAGACCGTATTCGCTTTTATGTCTCACCCACAAAATATGTAAAGTAAATGTGTTAAGTAAAAAAAAAGAGAAAAATACCTGAGAAATGTTGACTCCGTTGAAATTTAGGTTGACTTTTACGTGACGTTTGTGTACCTTTAAAGTAATTGAAATAGCGACTGGTTATGTGGTTAATACATATGCTTTCTTGTGGGCCTGTTCGATAGCTGCCTTCGAAAGTATTAAGCCATGAATATGTGTCTTGATTAAATGCTATTATTACTCTGGTGTTCCGAAACGCCAGACAAATATACTGAGCTGTTTAATGTTTACGGGATGTCCCTAATCATTTCATTCTCGACCAAAAGTAACGACCAAATGTATGTGTTGTAGGACAAACATATTAACATCCATTTTTATGTTGGTAGGTATTAAATAATTATAATCCATAGTGCGCAAAAAGTCATGTGCTCTATCAATGTCTGTATTTATATTACAACTGACGAGCAGCTAATATTATTTATTAACACGATGCATCAATTTTAAACAAGTTTTGTAGAATAAAATCTTAAATAATTCATAACTGCACGTACTTCATGCCATAAGACCCTCATAATAATAACGTGCTTGATTGAAATTTAAGCTAGGACTTGTTAAATTATTATGAATAATTTCAGTCCCAAAAGCATAAATTTTATAGACGGACTAGGTTTCAGCATTGAAAACTTCAGACTCAATTTTAGTTCAAAATGAAATTTGAGCGTTGAAATCCAAGCTATAAATTTATTGGCTTCTAATACAGAACAGGACCAACTTTGAGATTATGCATAAAATAGCGGAAACCTTCAAAAGTACACACCGGCCAGCGACGATTTAGTTCCTATTCAGGACAGCAAACTCGAATTTAATTTTAATACAGTTATGTTTTCACAACGAAAATTTAGCAGCTCTAAAGCTGAGAACTAAAACATATATTTGAGAGTTCCCATCAACAAACTCGTACATACACAATAGTCAATATACAAGTTGCAAGTAGAGTTTTATATTCCAAAATATGTTCAATCCTGCACGCTGGTCAGAGTTAGGGACACCTTGCATAGAAGTGCGAACGTTATTACCTATCATTACACTGACCAATTTCCTTCATTGTTTTTATGAGGAAATTACTCAGATATAACATAAACAAAATTTTGACCCTATTTTAAGAACCACATTTTTTCCATCCAGTAATATGTAAGTTTAGTCTTTGTGTAAATCGGCCGTCTATATTGAAACCTTGTCATTTCAGAATTTATTTATTAAACAACTCATTGATTTTACTCTTAAAGAATTCAATGTAACATAGTTAACAAATACAGATTTTATTAAGTTTCACTGAAGAAGAGACAAATGAAATACCTTTGGATCTCCCAGCGCCTCTATTGTTCCATCGATCTCGCACAAAGAAAACACAAAACAAAATAATTTCACGTTTTCAACAAAAGTTTTGTAACACGGAGAAAAATATTGAGGTTGATAAATTGTTTTACATCATGAATATTACTGAAATAAAGGAACAATAGTGCTTTTTCCATTCTCACGTTTTTACCGTTTTCATAGTCATTATTTTTTACAGTGACAAAACTTACAGGAGTCAACAATTTACTGTCTCAACAATAAACTTCTTATAATTATAAAATTTCAATATAAAATAATATAGTCATTTAGCGATACTTTTTCTGAATCAGTATCTTAGTCTAAGTTACGTTTACTTAAAAAGAATTGAAATTTCAATGAATTTAGATCAATAGAATTTAGATGAATTTAGTCGTGGTGGCTGAAATTGTTCCACAATTTTTTTTGGCAGCAACCTACCTGTGTAGGTAGGTTGCTTATGAGTGCTTATGATTGGCAGCAACCTACCTACATAGGTAACACTTAAGACTCTAAAGCTATTTTAAGTAATCACCCAAAATATGGTTGATTTCCATGTGCATACGAGTTCAAAAGGCTCATTTATCAGCTTGATACCGTAAGCAGCTCGAATTAGCAACATACGTAACCAGTTAATTGTCAACTTGGAGCAATTAAGGTCTTTACGTGTGTAATTAACGTGTGTGACCGTTTGCGCCGCAATACCGTCCACTTTCAAATGTCGTCCGATAATCCGTAGTTTAGGTTGTGTGAGATGAAATATCCTGTCATTTAGCGGCGATTTAGTCTTCTGATGACGTCACTCATACCTTTTCTAAGAAAACATTATGATTTGGTATCATTGATAGCTATTTTTGGCACCGTAAAAAAAGAGTTTTGTAAGTGTTCAAAATATTACGTTCGTAATGTGACAGAATAGAGTTGAATACATGAGTTATTATTGTAATAATCAATAATGCAATTTATACTACATACATAAAAAAGGCATTATGTTTTCTTTAGAGACTTTAATTATTAAAAATAAGTAAATATTATAATAATACTGATAAATACTAAACACAGAACATAAGAACACCATGGGAAAGTCAATCTTACAAACATACACTTCTAAGTCCCACAGGAATTATTACCATAGGCTAATGAGGATTAGGACAGGTCACTGTCACACCACAATGAAAAAAGAGACGCCATCTCACGTTACACAATATGATATTCCCATCTCTTTAAAACTAATGCTCCCAAAAGTCATTAGGTTACTCTAAATGCGAGCTCGATTCCCGACAGGAAATGAACTTGTCGAATTTAACATGCGACAAAATCACGAACAAAGATCATCTTCTAAAAGATTTAGACACAAACCCTAACCAAAAAAAAACAATTCCTTGTTGCCAGGAAAAATCCTCTTTTACTCCTAGTACAGAACTTCGAAAGAATTTTACCTTTAAACATGATTATTGGTTGTGTCACTAGATCAAAGATACGTATTACAGAGGAAAAAATTTAAATAATCATCGTATACAGAACAACAATGTAAAATGGAAACGTCTTCAACCGCAGGAGTAATGCGCCAACTCTATGGAATGTCGGTTAAGGTTTTTTTACGGTGTGCGTTATGCAAGCGCGTGCGCAGCGAGCATTTAAATAAGCCTTGCGTCTGTCAATGCGAGATATAACATTCCTGCATACAGATATTAACAATGACATATCATTATAATCGATCGGAGATTCAAAAAATTGAATTTTACAAATGGAACGTTACAAGGATTCTTTTCTCAAAGTTTGTTAGTTTTTTAATGATTTAGGTATACGAAAATGGAAATCATAGATAAGAAACTAGATAGGATCTCGATGAAGAACATGGATTACCTTCAATCCTAAAAGCTAAATTAAGAGATAGACATCTTTATATCACTTAAGTAGAACGAAGTGCATCTAGTCAGCAGTATTGAGTATTATTTACGAAATTTTTTATCATACACTCCTTAATTCCAACGCAATACCAGTTTTTATCTTTAATATCTTTTTTTATATTTGCAACTCGTTTTAGGTGAAAATAAAACTGCGATAGATATTGAGATAAAATTAATCAAATGTTTACTTTGCGAAGTTCTTACGTAAGGTATTGGATGAAATTGGCAAACTTAGATCGTTCGGATTTCTTATAAAAATAATTCTCGTTATTAATTGGCTTTCTTATATAATACAAAAAAAATCATTGCATTAGACGACAATTTCTGAGACACAAAAATGTGACGTAACAAGGTAACTATACAATATAACCAGAAGGCAGAAGAAAAATAAAAAGATCCAAAGTGGTCGTTTAAAGTCAGGATCAGAAAACACATCAATAAAATTGATAATCAATTTCCTTTAATGGAAAAACCGTTTAATAAAAATCAATGGGTTGCGCGTCCCGTGTAATATAATTACTAAGCCGAGTGAGGCGTGAAAGATTACCATCAGATATTCGCAATGATAGCCAGACGTTGACTTAAGTCCTGAGACAAGTATAGAATACATGAATAAGAAAATGTAAATAACTGTATGCACCTCGTATAAGGTGTTCTTTCTAATTAAAAATATTCAAATCCACTAAACAATTTTTGAAACCTTAAGTCAGTGGTTCCTAACCTGGGGGTAATTACCCCCGCATGGGTAAAACGGTGATTTTAGGGGGGTAACACAGGATGGCACGAAATAGCAATACATTTTATTGCTTTTTATTGAATAAACAAAATAATAGTACG
>DVXP01004136.1:0-10638 GCA_018235645.1 Junonia grisea
ATGACTAAAACATCAATATATTTCGTTTCACACAATGATCTTATCGTATAACAAATCAAATATTTATTTTGCTATAACCCGCGAAAATAGTATAAATCTGTCTGGTATGATGTACACACAGACACTCTACGTACGGTTCATCCTCAGGAGATGTTGCCTCTACAACGGTCAGTTGAGAAGTAAAACTGTCACTTCTAAAAATAAAATAGCAAAATAAATATTTGATTTGTTATCATGGAATTCCGCAAAATAACGCCTGATTCAATTAAATATCTTATCCTATATTTCAATGTATCTTACTCTCTGTACATAGTTAATTTTCAAAAATATAAGCTCATACAGTCATCAATAATATCTTCAACGAGACTACTGCAAAATATACTAGACAAAACAAAAGGTTAAAGTAATTGGCGAGCTGACATTTCCAAAGAATAATTCGTGAATGCAAGGGAAAATACTGCAATTGAAATACCATCGGTTGAAAATATCACATCTCGGTATCGTGAGTCCATTAAAGGGACTAAAGCCTTAATGACGAAAGAAGTTACCAATCTTGGTCAGGAATCTTACGGGGAATTTGTCGATCGATAAAATTAAAATTCAAGTTTACTTTACCGTTAATACTGTTTGAATTTGTTCCCCCTTTCTTAATTGAAAAGATAAATCAGCAATTCTAATAGCCCCTTGTTTGGGTAGGTGATAATTACCCCCTTAATAATATTACGGTAATTACTCTTATAAAACGAATGATTTACATTTAAGGCAAAGAGGGTATATTTTAATAGCAATGTTGCAGTTTTCATTACTTTAAGTAGGTATTACAAAAAAGAAGAAATGCATCTTGTAAAAGCGGAACTTTTATACAAAGGGTAGTAGGTACAAAAATTGGTATACATATATGCTCAATTTTGTATTACGAAAAAGGTAAAAGGTAAGGTGGCAATAGAGCTTGCCAAATCTGTGCATTAATTATGAAGTATAGACTAACAGCAATTTAGGTATCAATTATCAAGACACCTCCGCGTCGGTAACGTGAGAAGAATCTAACATCGTAGACGAAATAATTACCGCGTGTGAACCGTGAAAATCGATATAGTTACGAGCCGTGAACAAAACGTTGGGAATCGAATTAAAAGAAATCGTAAACTCGGATAACGTCATGTCAATTGTGTATCGAGTTTCGCTTCGATGAAATCTGTACAATGAATCATCGAAGACGAAACAAATATTTTAATTAAAAACAAATAACCCAAAAACATCACTTTATTTAGAGGCTACCGTCCCCTTACTAAATACATCGACTAAACACAAAAGCCTTGATTTGAGATACACGATATCCTTAAATGTATTAAAAACACAATTATAGCTCCTAAAAAGTACATTCTGACTCGGGCAAACTTGACACTAAGGTTAACTCTTTTAAAATTCCTTTTACGCTGGCTCGTGATTTTAACCGTTGTAGCATATTGTATGGGAAATGATCCATTCATTGTTACGCTTGTATCGCTACTCATTTCGTACAATGGAATTTAAACTTTGTGGTTCGGTTTCAAAGACGATAATTTAGTTCATTCCTTTCGGTCATTAAGCCCTTTTAAAAGTCGTTCCTTAGTACGAAACGGACGTTGAAAAAAAAGGGGCACGACGGGAACACACCTGTCAGTAGTGTTGCCAGTTTTTGAAGAGGACGGGTGAATGGCGGCCTCTACAATACCTTGTTTGAATTTTGAATTTCGAGCACTTTTTCGGGAGAAACCATTCCTTCATTCATTCAGACGTTTAAAAATAGTATTAGAACAATGATGGGCGGTTAAAATAAATGTCTGTTTTGTACTCGAGTGACGAAATTATAGGGGTACACAATGCCATTGTATCTTATCGGTTGAAGTATAACATTGTACAAGCTACACGTGTTAAAAACAGGTTTATAATTGGTCTGTGTATACCTAACATTATGTTTTTTTATTAAATTACTGTATACTGACACCTACTAATCTCACACTTTGAAATCAATTAAAATCACATAAATAGCGAGATAAGCTTCGGCGAGGACGCTAGATGTGTCATTCTCTTCAAATCCGATCATCGTTACATCATAACCAGTTCGAAGGATCAGTCAACTCACGTAACAAGTTCCACTTGCTTCCTTTCATTAGTTTCTTTCCGTTTGATCGATTTTTATTGCACTTGTTTTTTCACGAAATCATTAAAATAAAATGCGATGATTTTTTGAAATAAAATTATCGTTATTTATATCAATTCAATTACGTGCAAATAAACCATATTTAGATAAACTGTTTTTGTGCCTACTATATAGTGTTATGAAATATCGCGCTTTTTTTTCTAAATAGTTTTTTTTTTGGGTCCAAGAGGATGCGACCATTTTGCTGGCATCATTCATGCGCCCACGATGCCACACATACCGAATCACAATGGCCCATTGATCTTTATAAAAAGTCGAAATATACTTAAATACATAGAGACTTGTAACTAATAAATAACATAAAAGTGTTTGGCTAAATTGGCTATGGTATACGTTCTTGATTTTATATTAGTTTTACAGGACTAGTTTTTAAATTACATTGTTTATGATATTCGCTGCTAAAGCTAGTGACATGATTTTAAGCGATCAGCTCATTGAAGAACATTTACCGCATTAGAAATGCGCCCAAGGGGTATATAAATCAATGTAAGGGTTTAGCAGTGTAGGCTTCCACCTATTTCGTTCACACCTACGTTAATTACTTCACGCCGATTTTTTGTCAGATTTACTTGGATTAGAGTAACAGAAAACATGGGTTCGGTTTGACTAAACAGTCTACGTTCATCTACGTGTCTAGAATCCTTATACCGAAAACTACGTCAGCTTTATTAAAACGCTTATAAAAAACAAGTAAATTAACTTCGTAAATAACAACTTATAGGCTAAGGTTTAATAGATGTTTAAACTATGTCACTGGATGTCAGTGTTAAAACAACATAACTCAGAATACTAACGTCAAAATTGGAATATTTCAAAAATAAGACTCGAAAGAGACAAGAAACACTACTTGATATAGAAATTTTTCTCCCTTTAAATACTGCCTTAAAACCACGAGAGACAAAGAGCGGTCACACAGCTTTAATAGCAAAAATTGTAGCAAATATTGCCCCTCGTTTGTACTGAGCCTTAATAATGTAACAATTCAATTTATAACAGTCGAGACTGCCTGAAAATAATTTCCTAGTACGTTCGTAAATAATAGACCCCTTCAGTGACTACCGTTTGCGAATACAGATAAAATTAATTAGACGTCGAGTTTAATATACCCGGTGCGTAATAAATTACTGGTAGGTACCGTGTTTAAACCGAGGTAGGGCAATTAGGAGTAGTTAATACGTTTGCGTCATTTTTATTGATGGTAAATATTTGAAGGAAGCTTTGGTGTAGGAGCGTTATAGACATATGCATTTAATAAATAATAAATAAATGTATACGGACAAATCACACAGATTGAGCTAGTCCCAAAGTAAGTTTGAGACTTGTGTTATGGGATACTAACTCAACGATACTAGATTTATAAAAGATACATATATAGATATACATCCAAGACCATCCATCATGACCTGGCCGGGGATCGAACCCGGGGCCTCCACGTCGCAGGCAAGCGTGTTGACTGCTGCGCCACGGAGGTCTTCAAACGGAGGAGGAGGTTACGGAGGTTTGTATGTTATATGGGGATATTAACGTACGAAAGAGTTAATATACCTACCTATGTGACTTTTTACATTTTAGTGTTTAAAGTTTAATCTCATATTGTATAGTTAGTCATTACTTCTAATTAATCTTATGCATTTTGAAGAATAGTTTTAGCGTGTGTAAGTTAGAAAGTGTTTCAGTAGAAACAATTTAAATTTACAGTTACGAGTATAGATGGTAGACGAACGATTAATACTGAACATGAAAACACAACAGTGTAACACTTTTTATTATTTAAATTTATATCAATTTGCATGGAAATTTAATAATTCAAAGGTCTTTGTAACACAAAACAAACTGACCAAGAAAAATAGAAATCTTCATAAATAATATCTATAGAATTCGAAAATTCGTTAATTATATTTAGGAAGTAACCAGGTACTTAACTCGCGACTCTATCCGCAACTAACAAAACAAGGAATTATTTTTCGCGCCGAAATCTTATTCCGTTTTTATATCATCATCAATCCATCAATCAGTGTCAGTCATCTTAAAATCTGACTTAACCGAAACAATCAAACCAAAGTTTTAAAACTTGGTGTACTAAATATCGTGTAAATACATAGATTTACAAATAGATTTACTTTGTCTTTATTTGTATATGACTGTAGGTGCACACATATAGTATATGTATAATATAGCAATTCCTATGTACAAACACACGCGAACTCCATTAATTTTATAAAGGCGTTTGTTGGTATGCGAGAAGTTATTACCGCCGTATTCTGTGTTCGTACGGTGGCATTAAATTATTTGCATAAAGCTTACGTTAGAGAGAATCCGTAATCAGTTTTCTGTGCAGGTTCCGTAGCCGTGTTACATGCGTAAGTACCTTCAAATAAAAATAAAAAAATAAAATTCATGAGAAGCTTAAGGTAATAAGAATAACACGTAATAAAATAAGTCGTGTTTGGAAATAAAATTGTTTCCGAGAAGTGTTTTTTTCTATAATAATAATAGTCGACACGTCAGCTTGTCGATAAATAACTAAAAACGTAGTGGTGTAGTATAAAGCTGTAGGCGCCATAGATACAACATTGAAAACTTAATTGAAAATAATGAGTTTTTATTTACCCCTTCTATTATAAAGATAAACTTTTAACTGTCATTATCATCTTATTAAAGATGAAACATGGAATGTAGCTGGTCATCTTTATGGTAGAGCTCTGGAATAAGATCCGTCTAGGAAAACACAAATGATTCATAATTTATCTATTTATAGCATGAAGCCAGACAAGCAGAGACTACTTGATGCAGACACCTTAGCTAATAAAGTGTCACAATAAGAAGCATCAGTCATACGTCACATTGTCACCATAGAATAGATAAAGTATACAGAAGCAAAGCTTCAAACAACGGCGCGAAACGATTGCACTACTACAAGCACGCGGGGCCTGTGTGGGTGTCCTCTAGCTGCCTGTCAAATATTCTTAAGAAGCTTTGTCTCTGTATACTATATCTACCTACTCTATGTTGTCACTGTACTATCTTTGGAACAAATGCGTTTTGTCTTATGCCAGTAATTTCCCCGACTTAGTCATTCTATACAAGTTGTATAGGTACCTACTGAATACTTAGTTATGTTTTCATGGGAAAATACTACCGCCTCCAATCAGTATCGCTAGATAATCACAACAACAACGACGAGTATTGCAATGTTTGTTTTTATTTTTATATATTTTTTAAATTATGACTATTGGAGTCATAAAATTGGTTAAAATCATAAAATTAATAGTCAATAGTCATAAAATTAATCGTACAAAAGATTCATTCAGATCAATTTTCACATACCGAAGATATGGACGGTATATTTATACATATAAAAATACAGTAGAGACCCTCCCCTGTTTAAAGTTATAATAAAATCTGCTAAAATCGCAGACCAGTGCAGTAGGTATGTTAAAAATATTGACGTACTGGTAGTATATACTTCATTAAACAAACAACTTATAATATGGCAAACTTAAGCCATACTGTATATTACAATTCCTAACACTATGTAGTTGGGTTTAATTCATTTCAATCATACATTCTGACTTATCCACAAAGGAATAACACTCTTTATAACTTCAGACCCACATAGTTGTAAAACATTATGCAACCCAAATCGAATTTACGTACAATCTAAAAGCGCACGATGATAGCACTAACACAAATGATTACTAATCACACCCATCAACTTCCTTTAAGGTAACTCACTCGACCAATAATAAAGATTACACATTTCATTACATAGCACATAACAAATAAAAGAGATCTCGCGTTTGGAAACCCGGTTGGAAGTCGGTCCGTCATTATACGAAATCTCTGCAATCATTTATCATCAACATTGATTCGACCGACGGTTAACCTGCCGAGTAAAAAATAACCGGTTAACGGACGAGGGTCCCGTAGAATGTCTAGCTTACGTGTTAAAGTTGAACAATGATGTGTTATTTGTGTTAGATATGGAGATGCTATGACAAAGTATTGCCAATTTTTATGACGTCAAAATTTTAAGGCAAACCACCGCGTGTCTATTTAAAATATCTAACAAAAAAGTTTGCAAACTGTGTATTTTTCAACAAATTTTATGGTTAAAGAAATCTTAATTATAATATACAGAATTGATCTACCTATAAACCCTTTTCATTTTCGTCTTAAGCAAACATTTAATAAGTTGATGTTAAAGTTAAGGATTTGGGGCTGTGTAATGTTTACTTCAACTTGTCTTAACTCAACGAGCTGAACTCCAAAAATCCAGTAAGGCTGTTATTTAAAATTGGGCATGCTCGCTTCTAATAATACAAGTTTATAAATATCGATCCTACCGTCAGGTTTGACGGAACTTCGCTCATTATACTACGCCCCAAGCGGCAAACACCACTCATTACAGAAAAGGTAATTACTCCACCATCTTTGCTTTAAAACATAGAAAATCCTTCGTATACTGACTATTAAAACGCACTTTTTCATCAAATGCTGCATTAATTCGTATAATCTTTATTGAATAACGGTATATAAATGCGGAGATAAAAGGTAATATCCTCTTATGATTTTCCTGTATATCCGATGGTGGCTTTGCAAATAACATCATAAATAACATTGTTTAAGTAGAGGCTAGGCTTTTGTACACGGAAATTATGTCCCTAATACTATGTCCGTCGAAATAATTCGTTATTTATGTTTATACAAGCCCTTACAAAGATGTGTATCTGAAAGTTAAATAATAGAGCTTACAATTAGTTCTAGATAATTCTGATGCGTTGTGTTTTAATTTCCAAAAGAACTGAATAATTTAAATGAGTTACACAAATTCAATTTCGAAGACATTAAGGTAAGTTAATAAATGTATAAGGAACCCGATGCTTTTAAATTTTACTCGCGTTAACGACTGCTATTCTTGTATACCTGTTAGTGAGATTGCAAGAAATTGTTCGATATTTCCTCTGCGGATAATTTTCGGCACGCGAATGTGCCCTTAGGGTAAAACGAAATAAAATGTACGGTAGCCGTATGATACAAAACATGGCCGACTTTTTTGTTTCCTCTAAAACATATGTGGAGGATATCCGCTGTTCAGCCACAAGGGGTCATTATGTGCGGAGTAATCCATATTTTTTGCTTACACGAACCGTACTAGCTCATGATATCACCTGAATTACAAATTGAACACTATCTTCTTTAAAATAAGGTATTGTTTAAAACTCCAAGTTGTACTTATTAATTGTAATTGTAAAACTAGATCCGTTTACACCTACATGTATTATTTTAAATGGCTGATAATTCGGTATGTTCTTATTACATATATGTACATACATATGTGTCTGACTAATTGCCGATCTTAACTTTTTTGTACAGCGATGAATATTGCATGTATGTAACAAGTATATTTAGGTCATGTTTTTAATAATTATACCTACATGATATTTTGTTTTAATTTATTTAATTCTTTCCAGGCAAGTATAAAAGTTGAATGACCTTATACCTAAGTCTTTGTAAATCAGATAGAAAAATTGATAAATTAATATATGTATAATTTATGAATTTTAAATTAAAATAGCGGCAAACATATCATTTAAGTATTTAATTTTAATTAAGTATAATACTCTATAACACACGTGTATTATTTAATGCCGGACATCATAAAGCTGACAAAAAAAGTGTGACGGATATCACCCACACAATCCAGTTTAAGCCATTTCGAATCGTGATTAATTTAGTGTTAGACAATATTTATATCGAAATATAATATACAATAAAAAAGGATCCAGCTCGAATAGTTTAATAAGAAACCGCAAGAGAATTTGATACAACAAAACCTATAATTACGTTTTTTAAAATAAAAAATATGATTAATCGTTAAATACTAACTCATAATCCGATGACGAATTAGTTCCACATTAGGCATAAGTCGAACGTGAATCAGAGTCCCGGCAAGATAAAGAAACTTGTTAATAAGCTACTTCCTCCGAAAAAATATACATTCTGACAGATCAACTCAAGAATAATTAGATACAGAGAGAGAATTAAATAAGCTAGAAGCAAAAGACGATGAGGTGGGCTTGGAACTCATTAATTTCTGCAGAAAGAACATACTAAAAAACTAAGTTATGCAAATTCTTCGTAAAATAAGCTTTCAAACAACAAACGGAGCGAAAAAGAAGTAAAAGCAATTATTTGCATAGGATTAAGTTACTTACACGTGAAATGTCGATTTGGAACGCTGAGTCTGCAATTATTTATTGCCCGAGTTTCAATAGATTTAAGAGTTTTAGGTATAAGTTGACTGTAATACTCGTTTGTCTTTTAAAATATGCTCTCAGTATGCATAGCTCGTCACAATTACAGACAATTAAATAAAAATTCATAGTAACATTCTAACCAGCACTTCCTCTGGTTATTAATAGCTCGCATGGTCTTTGTCAACGACTCATTACGCTAATTACGACAATCCATACTGTTTGATAGGGACATACGTCTAACAAATGGTATAAGATCAGTCAAGTTCATGACACGAATCGACCGGTCACGACATGTCTTCGGGCTCCCGTGATAAAATTACAGATGAGTCACACATGATAACATCTGAGTAATGTTCTCATTGCTCGTTGATTTATTAGATCGCTTACTGTACGCTGTGTGGCACTTAGACGAAATGGCTTCGAACAGATTGGAAGACGCCGTTTCATATTTTTATTTTACAGTCCAATATGAGTCCAATAGAAATAATTCAAGAGAATACCATAATGCAAAACGCTCATCTGCTATTATAAATCGTAAGCGAAGGATCGTGGGAACGGCGCGAATTTAAAAGTCGAGCCGGAAAATTCTCAAAATGCAGCATTACACCTTATCTTATCAAAATCTTGCACGGCCTTAAAAATAACACGCTGAAAGCGACGACAACTTGCTGCGGGTTGTATATTTAACTTAGCCGCCCCAGTTTCTTCTGATCGAAATCGGTCATTATTGTAATTTGATTTAAAGACATTTTTTAAAATTTTGATATTTTTGTATCAAATCCTTTATTAAGATTCTATACCATGTAATAGTTTAGACCAAAAGGGATTCTATATTTGATTCTAGAAAGGAAACTTATCTTTAGCATTGAACTCTTTGACATTTTAATGTGCCGATAGGTCAATGTATTTTCTGAGCTAAAGCTTCTACTGTTCCATCGTAAATATGTCATCTCGTTATAAAAGGAAAATGTCGAAGAACAGTTACTTTTAACCAAATAATTTATTGGGTATATTTTGCTTCGTTTCGTATTTATTCATTTTTGGAAAGAGAATTATTTTTACGTGGATTGTTTTACTAAATAGAGGCATTGAAAAGTCTTCTCCAAACTTCCCTTTTAAAGGTGCATAAAAACTCAATTCCGGTATCCTTAAAGAGCCAGGACCTAGTTGTTTAGCACCTCGGCCACTCCCACGTTACTAAATACGCTCCCGTCTGGGAATCCGTTCGAATTCCACTTCCACTTTGTTAGCTTGTTGAAACTACGGCTAAATGATGACTTTTTGGTTTAACATTTATAGCCTCGCTTCGGTTTGAATCTAAAGGTTCTTTATAAACGTTTATTTTGTCAGTGAGCGACATTTACATTTTAAATACATCGTTTAGCAAGATTTACGTCAAAGGAAATTTACAGGAAATCATCCGTTTAACTGTGTAAGTCATATGTTGTCACACAATGAAGCGACGGGAATGACCATTTCCTATGTGACCGTAAAATTTTAGTAGTCCATTTAACTGGTCACATAATGGATGTGGCTTTCTACTCATTTCCCTGGAGATTGATGAACTCTATAATTACAACAATTTGAGTGACGTCAGTAGTAGTTAGGGTTTTCTACCCGGGTACCCGTACCCGGGTATACCCGGGTATTTGAACATTTTCGAATCCGGGTATTTTTTTATCGCAAACCCGGGTACCCGGGTACTAATTTTTTCAAAGAATTCATCATAATTCTCAGAGTTTTACAAGGTAAAATCACTAAGTAGCGTCTTAAAAGTTAAATATTGTCAAGCCGTTTTAACTAGATGTGTCTTTGTTAAGACGATCGTTCTACTATAGTGGTACTGAGTGTCAGTTTAACATCGGTGGCGTGGCTTCCATCAGATGTTTGTACATACATTGGTAGCAGGGTTTTGACGCCCTTGGACGTCCTGGCGGAAAGGGACCCAAGGTTCCAAGACTCACGCACTTCGTCAAAGCGGCGGAAGTGTGTTTTAACCTGCCGGTACCTTTGGTGGCAGGAGTAGCGAAGGGCTGTTACGTTGAGCATGAGAATCTTAAATAAATTAAAGACGTAACAAAGATTTATTAGTTAACACATAGGTATATTAACAAAACCTCCGAGTACTGTTCCCAAAGGCTTGAGGAGGAGCTCCTTATTTCGGTCTTCAGGATT
>DVXP01004137.1:0-10638 GCA_018235645.1 Junonia grisea
GGCTTGACCGATTCCTCTGAAATTTGGTAAGCATATTGGGTAGGTCTGAGAATCGGCTAACATCTATTTTTCACACCGCTAAATAATAAGGGTCTCCACCCCTCAATTTTCTTTTTTCATTTTTTTGACATTTTTTTTTTTATTTTTTATGGCAAAACAACGTTTGCCGGGTCAGCTAGTATTACAATAAAAATAGATTAACTAACGTTATCAGGAAATCAATAAATTATTCTCATACGATCATATCGACAATACGACATATTTAATAACATTTATCTAAATTCTAAAGTCACATTGACTACGTCATCACCTAATGACCAAAAATATTGATATACTTCTTAAAATAATATCGTAAATGGAAAAAAACCTAGAATTCGACCATCTTAGCTTAGTGTACTGTAAACGATACTTTTTTTTTTATATTAAGGTAGCCGTAAATTACATTTTTTTCTATTTAATAATATATTTTGTTAAAGGATAGTTTCGTAACGTAATTTTACCGATAAATTATAATATCTAATGACAGGTAATAAAAACGATTAAAGACATAAATTAATCTATAGATTGATACTACAATATCGAAACGATGTTTTAACCATGCCAATGTGCTATTTGACTACTTTCTAAAACCCATTTCACATTGTTTAGTGATGCATAAGGACCCCACAAACAGCTTTTATTTTATTTTTTTACACTTTTTCATTTAACAAAGTTATCACAAAATACGATGATATTTTCAGCTTTCAAAACGCTGTCAAACGCAATTTGGCGCGAATCGATTTAGTTACGTCACAGGTCTGTAAAATTACATTGGAAACAAAGGAGTTGGTTGACTGTTTACAGATAAGTGACGTCAAAAGACGATTAGCCAATGAAAATCGTTTACGATCACGTGGTTTCAATTCAAAATTTATTAATTTTATTTTTAATTTATTGGCGAAAATGTTATCTATATATTTTTTATATTTATTAACACAAATTGCTTTTAAAAGCCTGAATTTATGCAGATGGCAGTAGATTTATCGTTATTTTTGATACTGTCAAATAGTCCATTGTTTTACACTTTTTTGGCGAGTGTCAAGCAAATTACAATAATAACAGGTTAAAATTCGTTTGAATATATTTTATGTAGATTATTTTCGTTAAGACAATTGAATTGTTTTTTGTGTTCTGAATAGACTAAAATTGGAATCCGTATAGTTTCGTCATGTCGCCCATGAAGCAGACGGGCTGTTTGTCTGTCCGTGGCCTAACGCAGAGAATTTTTTTGGAAGTTCTTATCTCTAGTATATTTTTTGTCTTTCGCATTGTGTGTTGAATCATATGAGTGGGTGTGTGGATCGTTAATAAATTATACAGTTGTGGAAACGCTATTTTTTTAAGAGTAAAATATTTTTGCTATACAGTAGGTACTAAGAGAGTACTAAGAGGTATGCTTTAAATTGTAATATTTCTTAAGATCAAGTGTTAAATTCCAACTAAGCTGTTTCGTCTGAAAATGTGAAAAAGCCACGGTCCGTAACATCTTCTTAATTTATTCATCTACTTAATTTAAACAAAGATCTTCTTCTTCTTCTTCTTCTTCCTAGCATTTTTCCCGGACTTAACCACGGTCTGCTTTATTCTAGCCTAGGTATTGACAGGTTGCTGATTTTTATGCAGAGCGATTGCCGTCTGACCTCCGCAACCCAGAGGGGAAAGCCAAATTTAAACAAATATATAAAAGATATTTCAAGCAAATTGTGCAAATTACATTTTAAATTATTAATAATTGGATAAACTTATTAGGTTCATTGTAAAAAATTAAAATTCATCCGTAACTCCGTAAATTTTAGTGACCTAATACGCGCTTAGTCACATTTCATTAATTTTTAACGTATAAATGCTTACAAATGTTATTAGTTTTAATATTTTAAAGCGCAGGTGGTTTAATTATTTATACCATTTTGAATAAAGCAAGCATCGATTTTATAAACAATAATAATCCGATTACCGCGGTGGGATCTAAAATGACGCTAAATAATGTATTGTTTCCGATTGTCCACTTTACTAAACATGTGCAAATCACTTAAATAGATACCAATATTATTAGTTTATTAAAGTTAAATTGTTTTAACACACAAATATTTTGACTTATAAATGAAATCGTTTTAGAAATCAGCCTAAGAAGAAAAATGTATGTTACTTATCTATTTACGCACGCACATTATCGTTGGGTTCAATCTGCCATCCATTTAAGTATATTATATTTTCAAAGGATTCTTACGTAATAGTATATATCTAGTATAGTAACAGCCTGTACATATCCCACTGCTGGACATAGGCCTCTTCTCCTATTAAGGAGAAGGTTATGGTTGGTGGATATACATGTATCAGTATTTCTTCTGGCACATGCAGGTTTCCTCACGATGTTTTCCTTCACTGCCGAGCTCGAGATGAATTTAAGCACAAGCACTTAAAAATTCAGCGGTGCCAGCCAGGGTTTGAACTCGCTACCTTCGGTTTAGATCGACGTACTACTAGGCCATCTCGGCTCTTCATCTTCGGCTCGGAAAAAATTTCTAACGTTACTTACTTCTAATTAATTATTACTAGGTAGTAATTGATAGTTATTTCAAGTATATAATGCTTAGAAGGCAGTACAATTATTATAATAGCTTTAAAGAAACTAATACGTAAAGTGTTCATTTCCATGAAGAAACAATCCTATGTTGAACCCGAATTGCAGAACACAACAGACAGGCTTTTGAATAGGCCGAAATTGAGGGAAGCAGAGGCAAATGATTACCCCGCTTTTTACCACACATTGACATTCATGGCTGCGATCACTCGCGGCTTGTCACAACAGAAAATACGCCAAAAATGCCTCAATGTACCAATCAGGCTCATATTTGACGCGATTGAGGATTTAAGAGGTTTTACAATTATTGAGGTAGAGTAAATATGCGAGTATAATATGAAAATGTAGGTAGAGTATACTTTACAAATGACGCTAATGAAATACAACTAACTGATATAATACATTTTTAGAAATTAAATGAAAGTAGGTACATCCTCATAAAAAGAAAATACCTAAGAACTGAATAATGATTACCTTAAGAATCATAAGATATGCAGTACGGGTACATTTCTACGGTAAGACTGCAACTAGAAAAACATAGGTATTAGGTATTAATTCTAGAAAGCCTGAAAAAATTAGAGATATTGGATGATTTTAACAAATATCTACTTGGTAACAGGTACCTGATTTTAATCAAATGACAATTAAATAATGTTTAAAGCTTTTTTTATAGTTACCGCTCGGTTTAATTAGACATTCCACATTAAAAAGCCATCATTATTAGACTTCTATTATAATATATTGAAATAAATTCTTATATAAAACACATAAATAAACTTCAAATATTTTCCCTCTTCCACACAAAGAAGAAAAACAGGCATATCTGAACAATGAGCACACCAACGAACGCCGCTGCCTTGATAAAACATTTCATATCCAATCCTTTGGCCTCGTAAACCTGTGGCACTTCGTATACAGTGTCACACGCCGCTTTATTCAAATGAAAAGGCATTTTTCACGTACACTGCTGATTCTTGAGAGCACGCTGCGAGTGTTATAAAGTGATGTACAGAGACGTGCATGACATTTTTGAATAGAACGCCGTCGTATACAAACTACACGTGAATTACGCAAAAATCAAAGATTTCTCTGAGCTTGGCTATTCTATTAGTCTAGTAGTGTATCCTTTTCCGTAGTTAGAATTACTTTATATATTATACTCTTTGATTAGAATTATTATCGCAATGTCATATACTTACACCAGTCAATAACGATGATATAGATAACAGTAAAAATATTGTTTATAATAGCCAGGTATTTATGGTAGCTTTTGCTCTATAAGTAGATTATTTTATACGTATAATAAAGATTCAGATTAATAAATTCAAATATTAAAAGTAATCAAAATAAGCTTTGAATATTAAATAAAATACCTACCTGAAAGAAATATTAAAACTTTGGGTTTGAAAGTATTAATTTTGTATGGTTTATTATTTACTTTATACTTGACCACAATCTTTTCAACAACTTCTATCCTTTTTACGATTAATTGTAAAGAAAAACAATTAAAAACAAATTGATTGTTAACGTAAACAAATAAGTTTAGAATTACTTTTGTATTTCTTATTAGAAGTTTTTTTGAACAAAATTCAAAGAAAATAAATACTTAGGTAGACTTTCAATCAGCATTATACTTGTTGAATAGCAAAACATAACAATTGTTTCAAATGAAGACGCTTGAAGTTTCTTAGTACTTTTGAGTGCTTACCAATTTCAGAACATACTGCCTTTGAAAAGGAAAACAGAAAACGTCTCATTGAGAGATTTAAACAGTGGCCCATTGAAAATAGCTGAAGCCTTTAGAAAATCACCCTCCTTTCGAGTCGCTTTCGCAGTCTCTATTTATGATTTCACATTACCATATACAATTTCCTACAGACCGAGGCTTCTATTGAATACTCACACTTGTGTTCGGATGTGCCAATTCATAAATTAATACAAATTAGAGATTCTAAGTTGTTTATATATTATCTCCTTTGTTTAGAGTCAGGACTACCCAAGGTTGTTTTTTCAGCTTTCAGCTTCATGATTAGACACATCAGATTGGTTTAAACTTCCTTTATACTTTGCTACTTTAAAAAAAAAAAACACTTGAATAGCTGCCTACCTACTATTGCTATAGGTTGAAAGAATTCAATTTAGAAAAAATATATTTTTTGATTTTATCCTGGTCTTTGGTAGGCTTTGCCTTGTTCTTAATGTATATTCTTAATAGATTGGTGTTTTCGTTTTGCGGGATTTCTATAGTAAATTATCTGCTTTGTATTTAATACTACCACATTGTATCTAAAGGTGTAATGTAAAAGAGTATATTGTCGATTTTTTATGCTGCCCGTACATAACAAAATAAAATCGAAATGTAAAATTAATTTTATAGAAATTTCTTTTTATTAAAACAAACATTAAAACTGCAAATAGATATCGGAAATTGAATCATCATTGAATCATGGCTATATGATAAATACTTACATTTTTTATGCATTTTTAAGAGACTTTTGATGATTTTTTTTAACCCCCGACCAAAAAGAGGGGTGTTATTAGTTTAACCGCTATGTTTGTCTGTGTGTCTGTACTTCTGATTGTCTGTGTCTGTCTGTGGCACCACAGCGCCTAAACGGTGAACCGATTTGGATCCAATTTTTTTTATTTGAAAGAGTGTTTTCTAGCTATAGTTCTTAGATATATTACATCAAAATCAGTCCAGCCGTTTCGAGATTATCTTGCAATATGTGGATGTAGTTTTTTCGGGTGAAATTTTGCTACTCAATTTTGAAGCTGATATCTTGAACCAATTGAGCTGAAATATTGCATACATACATAGTTTGGATGAAAATATACGATAAAATGCACCTACGTGACGTAAAATGACGTCATACTAAATTCAATATGGCGGACAATCCAACCTAGTAAAATAGTTATTTTTATTGCATTTCTACAACATGGGTATCAAATGGTTGTTAAGTGTAACTCGAAAAATAATATGACGTCATACTAAATTAATACATGGCGGACCATCAAAACTAGCGGCATAGTTACCTTAATGTTAATGCATTTTTACAATATGGGTATCAAATGTGAAGGCTTGTGGAAAGTAACACGAAAAATAATGAAACTTTATTATGGCGGATTATCCCAGATGGCGGAATAGTTATTTTGAAGCATTTTTACAATATTGGTATCAAATGAAGATGATTATTGAGAGTAACTCGAAAAATTATGTATCTGCTTGCGACACACATCCTGGAGAAATAGAGAGATCTCTTCAAATGTTATAGGCACCCCTATAGTGATTTCGGTTTATTTCAAAGTACCTTGGTAATTTGCTTACGAAAAGTAAGATTTGATGAAGTGGAACTGATGATGAAGACTACATATGATCATCAGAACTTAATAAAAAGTGTAACAATTTTACTACTAGGTTTGTTCCTATTTCTTTAAGATAGTCGCTAAGCAAATGATGATAGTCAATATGCATATGATGAAGTCTAGCTGATGATGGAGTACCAGGAAAACTCCTCAACGATTAACAGCCCTGCATCGGGAAAAACGATACTTTTTAATTGGTTATGAGCAGTTGACAATAGACCATTGCAGTTTAGGTAAAGCGTAATATCTTTATTCATATAATAATAAAAATCTATGGCGTTATAAGTATGTTTCGTAGCTTTGATTTATGAAACCTTTGAGTTATTATTAATAAAATCTAAACATTTCCAAATAATTCTTCAATGCCGTATCACAATAAAACCGTTTTCCAACTTTACAAAAGTTCTGCAAAACAAAAATATTTGCTATCAAATTTATCGCGAATTCGTGAAGACGTAAATTGTTCACTGGAGTGATGCCAATAATTCAACTCCAAATAAATGTTCACTGCGCATAAAATATTTAGACGTACCGCAAAGAATCATAACTCATTTATAAGTTTGTAATACTAAGATGATAAAGAAAGATAGCAAGTCACCGATTACAGAGGAAAAGTTAACGGTGACACAGAGGAAACAGTGCGCCGTGGAATCGAATAACCAGTGGAACAGAGTTATGGTAAATTCAAGACGTCTCGACGTTTCGCGTCTCAAAGAATTGTATCTTTATTTTCTTTAGCTTAGTTGGTTAGTGTTATTCCGTATCTTGTTATTTCAACATTTACAAAGAGCACACTTTGAGGATTACTTTTTGACTTACAGTTATTTTTGCAGAGATATTTGTATTTTTTTTTCTTTGCAAAGGATACTTTCTTTAATTTGTTACAATAATACTAAAGCATTAATACATTAGAAATCTTAGTAAATTCAGTTTCTTTTTTTATGGGATAGGGCGGCAAACGAGCTGACAGATCACCTGATGGAAAGTGAATGCTGTCGCCCATGGGCATTTGCAACACCAAAGGAGCTACAAAATGCGTTGCCGACCTTTTAGGGGGCATGGAGGGGGAATGGATGGGGAATTATTGGAAAAGGGGTGGGGAATTGGGCCTCAGGTGCCCTCACTCACGCGACGAAACACGACGCAAGCATCATTTTACGCCGGTTTTCTGTAAGGCCGTGGTATCACTCCAGTCGAGCCGGCCCATTCGTGCAAATACATAATGCACAACCCCTATTTGTTTGAATGTATGTTTGTAATTCTTTATTACTTTATTTTATAACCTGAATCTTTCGATCATTTGCATTAATTCGATCGATAAATTTAGCAAATATTTCCATTTCTGCACATGTTAAATATTGTTTCATCAATATTGTCAATGAATAATGATGACAAATTGTTCAGCAATGAATAATGTTTAGTGGCCGTTGTACGCAAACAGTGTAAATAATTATTACATCTGTTAATTTCAAATCAATAAACATGAGCACGCATAATTATGTTCTAATGCCTATTACAGACCCAACTAAATTAACGTATGAATGAAAATCAATGAAACTGAAATGGTGGGTAAAACAACTATGCATGTAAAAGAGGTTTTCTGTGATGTAGTTTTATCACGATAGTTCTAGAACCACTGAGAGGTATGGGACGATTTACGAATCTTATTCTAACGACAAGATACGATGGCCGTCCACACATTAAAAAAGTGATGGGAATTGTAAATTTATTATCGAAATCAAATAATCATTGTCAAGTTTAATAAAACTAAAATATAAATGTTTTCTTAATATATTTGATTGAACTGAATATTTGAATGAAAATGAAATTACATAATTTATTTGCAGAAAAAAATAATACAAAGGGAAACCAAAAACGCATTGTTGCGAGTTTTTCAGAGATAGGTAGTAGATAGTTGTACTAGCCAGCATTAATAAAATAAATACTTTCTCGTGACCCTAATATATAATGTTTAAAAATCAATGTAATAAATAAATTTTGTATCCTAAATTATACATTCGATAACTGTATGACTAACTTCGCGTCATTATTGACAATAAAGAACGGCAATTTTCTCCTTCAAGCTTAATATAAATTAATACGAAACTTCATAAGCGGGCAAACGTCAAAACGGCCATCATAGCGTGCCGCTAAAAAGTGGCAGATGTCTTCCAAATGTTCCCTTTTTGGACACGGCGCGCGCTGCGATCGAATCGTGGTTCCCTCGTCTCCTACTTCGCAACCAAATATAAGTTTGCTAAAGTAATCGTTTTCTTTATTTCGGAAGAATAAAGTTTAATCGCTAATTCCCCATAAAACTTTTCCGTTGGACTTGAGATAAAGGTAATCGTTTGTCAGATGTTGGACAAAATCCTCCCGACTTTTATGTAAGATTTCCTATAAGATAGGGATTAAGAGCGCCTTATCTATACGTATTTTATCGTTAGCAGTTGGGAGTGGAGCTCTTTGGGTGTAAAATTTTGTAGGTAAAATCCGTTAGGGGATCTCGATTTTTCGGAAAAAATATTTCCGACTAACTAGTTTCTAAGTGTTACGATTTCGATCCCGTAGCCTCTCCGTTTTTCCGTGCTGCGGCGGCCATCGCAGAGGGTTTTAGTGAGTGCAATCTCACATAACCCGGTCACCCCCCAGGAGTCCTGTATCTATGAAGATTTACCCTGCGTCAACAAAAAAAAGTGTAACGATTTCAGAGTTATTGTAAGATGTCACGTTATCGTGGTAAATCTCTAAAGATAGGGTAAAGACATCTAACTCTGCGGTATTTCGAAAAATCATTTTTTTTTTCAAATACCTTAGAATTAGGTGCCTTAACCTTAAATGTATAATAAATACAATAATTTGACGTCTAATCGTTACACGTATAAATCTTTCCAACAAACAAAATCGCAGGCAACGATGTTTTGTAAACTTTCAATCCAAGGACTAATTACACCCAACTTTTGATATTTCGATGATTAATTAAAGGGATACTAATGACCTAAACATTAGACAACCGCTTTGGTGTAGTGGCGCTGAATGCGCTATTAACGCCGGCGGTCGCGGGTTCGATTCCCGCTCGAAGCGGATGTTTGTATTTATATAAACATTCGTGTCTAGGTCTGGTCCTTGCGGGTTTACCCACCGTGCCTCGGAGTTCGAGATCGTTACTCATAGTAGGTATTCTAGTCTAAATGGTTACTGGCTTGCCCTCTGGGCTGCGGAGGTCAGACGGCAATCACTCTGCGTAAAAATCAGTATCAATATCTCAATAATCAATAAAAGTGATCCTGGCTAAGTCCGAGAAAAATGCTAGGAAGAAGAAGAAGAATGACCAAAACATTCGGCTTTGTTGAAGGCTGGAACGACGCTTCGAGTATAGATATTCTTATAATTATATAGGCTTAAACAGTATATATTATATAAATTTGATTCACGTAAATGAATTTTAATATGGATTTTATTAGCAACGCCAATGTAACTCACTTTACCAGCGACTTCTGTCAAGTCAAAGTTAATTTTAAGAGATGTTAAGTTTTGATTGGATTGAGAGATTTTAAGATGTTTTCAAAAGAAATAAAAGTGTAAGACATCGAGTTTTTTGCTGTTTCGTCTCAGTAGACCTCATAATTTGATTACGATAGATAAAAAGAAATAAATAAATAAAAATACTTAATCTGTAAAATTACGTTTCGAAAACATTTAAGACCCATTTAAATGAAACTTTTTTTTCATTCATCATTTAATCTCCGACAACAATAAAAAAGACAATATCAAATACCAGCCAGCTCACTCAATAAAGATTATAACTTTGTACGGTACGAGTAGAAATAATTGAATATACGGAACACAATTACCAGCGTCGCTTGTCGACCCGGCCGTAATCATTTCATTGTGGCAACGACTATTTCATGTCTGATGTTTCGCTAACTGTGAATGAGGTCAAAGGAGAATTCGGAGCTCAATCTAACGTGCTCTTAGCGACAGTTTAATATCTCTGTGAAAATATTCGGATCTACTCGTACGAGGGATTTTTGACAGAAGATATATTTTTCTTAAAAAATATAAACCGCTTAATGTGTGACCAAACTTTTGTGCGCCACAAAACTGCTCTTTAATGGACTGTTACGGGTAGATAAAATGTTTTTTTTTTATTTATTTAGGAACATCAATAGTTTAAAATTTACAGACATTTACATACAAATTACAATCAAAAGTATCAGATCCTAGCCTTTACAGATATTCACAACATTTTATTAAAAGTTTAATGACAAGCGTTAACACCTTAACCTAACTAATTAAGTTTAATAACTAATATAAAAACAACACATAAATTAAATATGATACATTTACAATTTTGGAAAATATTTGTGCAGTGTGTGTTTAAATTTTGGAAATGAATCGCGAAAAATGTCCAAATCTGTTATCTCTTTGTTTAAAAAGTTGTATAAGTTACACATGGTAGCAATTGGAGAATGCGCACCTAGATTAGTTCGAATTCTTGGGTGGTAAAAAATTTTGCTAATGCGATAGATTTAAATAGATTTAAATTAGATTAGGGCCCGTATTCTTTATGTCACGGATGACGTCATATCGTGCTTGTCAAACAATCTCACCATGGCACGTTACGTCTTCTTAAAACGGTATTTTGTAAG